>JWHW01025777.1:506228-518174 GCA_000931545.1 Papilio glaucus | reverse complement strand
CTTTCCATCGTCGAACGCCTCACCTAAATCGGGCCCCCAACCACATGGCCGATTCAATTAGGCAGACGCAACATGCTCACACCAGTAAAGTTTGGACAACGTTACTCAACTGTCATAAAGAGTCCACAATACTCCCACTAGCGAACCTTGTGAAACTTTTCTTTAACCGCATAGTTTTGATTTTTTTGAGCTTCGTTGTTCAAGTTTTTCTGACGACCTATATGAGTATAACGCTTAACGGAAAGCTACACACGCACACTTCAAAAAATTATGCAACGTATAAATTTTCGTTATCAAGTTGTTCCTCGTTGTTGATTCTCACTCCTAAAATCATGTTATATAAATCGACGCTTTCCTAACAACTGTTAATTTAACTAAATAAATTTCATAAAATTTTATGAATGGGTGAAATGGTTATTATAATTCAGTCGGTTATATGGTAAAGATTTTAAGTGTCATTTGTATTCAACTGTCTTCAATTGCGTAAAAATTGTTTTTTATTTAATTAATATCGTTAATTTTTTCAGAAAATCGTAGCATATTTCGTCAAAGTATGAAACTGTGAGTTTTTTTTTAAATCTATTGTAATGATTTCTGTATAACTTTAAAATTATTTATATTTGGTAAATATATTTAATTAAATCTTAAGTATCCTTAAACAGATACACAATGACGATTGGTAAATAGACATTTACAAATCGTAGTAATAAGTTTGTAGATTTGGGACTCTGTCTTAACCGTACCTATGTCACTACACAATAGTAGGTAGCTCGTATCGGCGCAGCGCATATACTCGAGTTTTACGGCCTAGATCTCGTCCGGGGCCGGTGTCGGTGTGTGTGTGTGTGTGTATCGCGCAAGTGGGTTCTGGTGCATGTGTTAGTGCGGCACGTAGGACGGCGCTCGACCCAGATCGCGTCGCCGGTCGCCGGCCGGTTGATACCGCCGACCGGGACGGCGAACAAGTTTCACAGCATTTTCGCAGTGGAAAATGTCTCCTTCATACGATTCTCGACTCCACTCTCTATCATACGATTGCTTTGGATTATCATTTTAATATGGTATTCCCACATTCGATCAATCGGATCTAACATATTGGACCTGGGCATACTATCATTAGCAACACCGTAGGTTGGGTAGAGCATGAAATTTTTAAGTCCATCATGTTTAATACCATCGATCGAACTATTTAAATTAGCTCGAATTACATCAAGTACATTAGTACATAACTCTAACGAAATATATCTGGAAATGCCAGATTTAAAATAAAATCTACCGTCCTCTACCGTTTTTTTTACATTATAATTTTTGAAAGAATTAGAACTGCACTGGGGAACTATACATAACTATACTATTTATTACGTTAGGATCGATCGATAATAAAAATCTACTGTAGTGTGGATGAAAACAATCTTCTAAGAATTACCAACTGTAGAATTCAGAGTTTTATCATTTTGAATCAGGTACATTAATAAGCAAATCCAACGAGCTTATCAAGTAACTTCCTACATCCTCATCTGCAAACATTTTGTCTACTCTAGACTGAAGGCGTGACGTAAAGTGCGTCCATTCTTACCGGATGTAGCAGACAAACTCAGGGCCACTTGGGTCGCGCTCGACTATGCGACCTCGCACCTACCCACTGGGCACGGCAACTTTCGCTAAAGACTACAAGAGATGCGTTTATGTGTTGAAAGTGCGTGCGACTGTCGGCACATTGCAGAGGATAAGCTCTATATGTTTTGTCTGCAAGAGTTAATATCGTTACCCTTATGGGCTTCGCTGGCTTTTCTTACGGTTATGATTTGTTTGATAAAATCAACTTTTGAATGTTCATAGAGATTCTACTTCAAGCTTCCGGGCTTCCAAATTATGCCCACTAGAAGCGTGAAAAGTGTTACCATAAACGACTACAGTTTACTCAAAACAAATAATAAATAGATAAATTAAAGTGTGTTAAAAAGAAAGCCAGGTGGTCAGGTCGGTGCTACCAATAGGAGGTACAGAGAGAGAGCCATCGGTGCTCTCTTTTCATTGTTCATTTTATAAGGGGTGAAAGCAAGTTACCTTATCATTTCTTTATCTTTCTTATTAATTTTAGTAAAAAAAGACCTAATAAAACTACCCACACTAATACAAACTGAACATAACAGTGTTGCAACAAAATGTTTGCTGTAAGAAATGCAAACGTAAAAGTTAAAACGAGTTAATGTCGGCAATGGTATTTTCGATTACCTACGCATACCTTGTTGCGTTACGTAAATGGTCAGAGGTTGGATTTCAATTGTGCGTGACACTTACAACTCTAGCCGCGGCCTGTGATGCTCACGTATGCTTAGCTTGCCCTATCTTCCCACACTTTACGTGACAGCAAGCGTGACCGACTCATTTTTTAAATCATTTATAATATTCAATTTTTTATTTATTATTATTATAATTAACAATCAAATCCATTGTACTTATTTAATAAATTAAAACGCATATATCTCTGAATAAGTCCACTATAACTGTTCGTGTGATTCCGATACCCACTTTGTTCACGTATCAGTAGTCTTGCTAAGTAGTGATCGATTCTTTTTGATTGATAACAAGTATGATCAATATTGATACCCAGTTAGCTGGCAGAGTTTTCTCCCCTATAAATGATAGAAGCGTTGCTGGATTTTCTTCCGCCACTTCTCCCAGCGCTAACGCTTTCCGAAGTGGTTGCAATGTTAGCTGTAGTAATACTTTTACTCAGATAATGGCTACCGATTGAGCAGAGATTGGGGTTTTTGAACCCTTGGAGCTCTCTCTCCTCTCTCCTTGGAGCGTTGAAGCGACCTAAGAGCTCGGCAAGCTCACAGTCCCGTAATAATATTGAAATAACGGTCCGAGCCGAGACACCTTCTACGGAGAGAGCCCTCGAGCTAAGTTACTCTTGAAGTTTTAGGCTAGAGACCTTCTGCGCCCTGCCACCTCAAGGCCGGTGTATGCACATGGTCGCTGACGAAAAATGATATTGTAAGGTAACATTAATTTAATTTTAATTATATTTGAAATTAGTTATAGTTAAAATTAGTTATAGTTGCCGTATGGTTGTCTAATTACATTCAAATGCCCTTATCATTCGAGACATTTAAATGTCTCGTCACTTTTTTCTAAAACTCGACACCGCACAGTTTGTACCTATCCTGGGGACTTATTACTATGGCTTTCTTTTGCTCATCATCAGGATACTTATGAATATACACATCTTACAAAAGTAAACGAATGTTGCGTTTACCTAGGAGAGCAAAAAGAACGAACAAGTAATTTCTCGACCCACTGAACACCGAGTATCCACTACCATATCCATACTGGTAATCGATATTCCAACTCCTCTGAGCGTCTACTAGATGAAAACAGAGCGGTATGGAGGCAGCTGGTTGACACACCAGTTTCATTTGACGACAAGCACCACTTTCAGTAATGAAGCGCAAGACAGAGAAGAACGGTAACAAACGTCCAATGCAATTGAAAAAGAAGCTACTTATTTAATAGGTAACATTTGAAAAACCCCGATAGTGTTGTCATTGAAGGTCAAATGTGATCGATGGTGATTCAATGTGGGTTTCCACTAGCGTAAAATCGTGTCGTGATACACGATTTCTCTCTGAAAAAAAAAACGGAGACGACAATATGTTTTATGAGAAAAAATAAAAAATATTTTAGAGAATTTAATTTACGAAGCTCGCTCTCCATCCGTATTAGTCATCTGTAGCGGACGAAATCTTTTTGTTCTCTGTAAGACTATGCAGAATTCGAAATGGGTTAAGATAATCTCTTTCATACTTTTCAGCGAATATTCTGTATATTTTTCCGTGTCATTGTTCGAAGAGATAAATCACTATAAATAGCATCGCTATTTTTCTGTATTATTTAAAAGTAATATTAAATATATAACTACCATATTTTAGTGCAAAACAAGATATATTTTAAATTTGCAATCTCCCTCAGGGCTACGGACGTGTGGTCTTATATTATTTATTTATAACAAAGTGTACAATGAGTATTTCATATCGGACAGAGATAGACAGCGGTTTTCATATCCATTGTAGTGATATTATCATATTGCAAGTTCAAATATGACACAATTTTATCCATCCTTCGTAATTTAAAATAATTAGAAATTTAATTTAAGCAAATGTGAATATTGTTTTTAGCAAGATATATGACTCTAGTTATGCTAAATAACATATAATAAATGAACAAATGATACGACTTTGTTTACGACATTCGTGACCCACTTTAACTATTGTAACGTATGATATCTACAATTATGAAACGTTATCGAGGATTACAAGCGGTGAATGAAAAATAATTGTAATAAAATATACGAGTGAGGATAACGCTAACAACTTTAATTCCACATTATTTTTGCAATACCTAGGGATCACTGAAATTATAATAATTATTATGTTTATTTAACCACCATTACACATATACATTTACAAAGCTAACATTCATCATCATCTCCTTGCCTTTTACCACTCTTGTGAGGTCGGCATAGTCGGCATAGTGATTGTAGTCCATACTGTTTAAGTTTTGGCTATAGTTTTTACGGCCGGCCGCCTGCCTGATGCCAACCCTCCTTGGGAATTACAAAACTAACATTAAACTATTAAAATGATCAATTTTCTAAATATATACAGTACTAAGCTAAGGCTAAGTTAGCATCATAGCACAAAATTGATTAAATGTGTAATAAATTTTGTGCTATAATGCTAGCTTAATCTGCATCAAGACTGTTAGCTAGCAATATCGCTAACTAAATTTAAAAATAACTGTTTCTTTTTTTACATAAAATTGAATTGAGTTTAATTAATAATGAATTGGATTATTTGGAAACATTAAATACATAAGTCTATATAATTTTGTGATTTCAGTGAAAATTAAAACTAAAGTCAATTTAGTTTTAAGTTTTCATGTCTGTATGGAGAAAATACATAAATTTATATTTTTTATTTATTTTATTGTATACTAGCTGTTGACCACAGCTTCGCTCGCATTCGTGTCTTACTTTATTCGCTGAAAATTGTTGTTGTTGTACTTGGTATAATAGAGAAATGTCAAAAACTTGTTACTTTTCGTTGCCATGCCATAAAGTATGTCATGTAACATAATGTCAAAAAGATTGTCGTGTCAGACGTTACCACGGCAACCTATATTATGTTTTATTTTCCTAGTCCTCGGGAAGGTTTTTTTTGAATAAACGGTATCCTATGTTCTTTTCCGTATCCCTGACAATATGCGTGTAAAATTTCATGATGATTGGTCGAGTAGTTTGTCCGTGATAGCGTAACAGACAAACATAAACTCAGATTCCCATATCCAATATTAGTTAGGATACTGTAATACATCTTTAGCAAAAAAAATTAGCGAAATAATTCTTAAAACGGATACTTCTAAAGTATTAAATAATATTTATTTCTATTGTATGTTACATTTTAATAATAATTTATTAAATGCTCTCTTGTACAAAATCATGATTGAGATAATAAATGGATGGTTCAGGGATAAAAATATAAGTAATATTTAACTCATATTTTTATCATCTGAACCTCAAAACACTATCACTACTACATAGAATTAACTATTCTTAATTAATGTAATTAAAAGGACGTACCATTATATTTCAAGGTAAACCCTATTGTCACAGCGTATGGGCACTGACAAAACAAAAAGACATGATCGTGTATTAGTCAAATTGCATAAAAAATTATTGACGTGAAGTGACGACAAAAGTTTAAATGTTCTTTTATTAAAATGTATCTGAACTAAACAAACTATAGATACGGAATCGTAGAATTATTTCGCCTTCGAATCGATGTTTAGTGAATTTGAACGAACTGTTTATTCTGTCTCAACATTGGGATTGTGAATCAGTTATTCGAGATAGACGAATTTGCACCGGTCGGACGACATCGCAAGCATCCAGACATAGTCGTAGTTATTCCCTTTATGTTATGAAAGCGAACCACTAGAAAGGGTGACTTCCCCAAACGGAGAAAACCACATCCAGTTCCATGGGATTCTGATTACCGACAAGAATGAATTGTTAAATTGTCTAGTTATTCATGAATGACCTAGATTAAAAAGCTGTTCAAACTGGGCCTTTGAAATAGTTCTTTTGAATGCTTCCCCAACTTGCTTAAAGGTGTTCGAGCATGATTTTATTATATTCATAGGGGCGCTCGTGCCATTTGTGCATTTTTTTTTTATTTACGTGACTGGATTTTGTCGATCACATTCCAATAATCGTGAAATGAATTCATATAAGTTTGAAAATGTACAATATTTTAGAAAAAATTATGTTATTCCTTACTTTGCATATAGTCTACGCTATATTATGCTATTCTTTATTTTGCATGTAAAGAGCAATTCACTCTATATCTGTGTAATATTTATGCAACCCCGACGTCTAAATCTTTACTAAAACTTTGTCTGGAGCCACCGGTATAAACCAGTTTTCCATTAGTACTCTTCGATGGCTTCTAAATGTTTTGTTAGATGTTCCTTTGATGAAGGTCGCTATTAAATACAAACTATTTAACTTTTCATAACAATCTTAGCGAGGAACATGTATGTAGAGCGTTGTCTTGCGAAATCTTATAATGTAACTTTGAATAACGGGGACCAAGCTCGGAGTTAATCGAGGCAGAAGCAATGTCGCTGATTCCGCTGTTTGTTCGAGATCCTCGGACATTTAATTTACGGCGCGGTGGTTACGATGAAAACGCGACGGCTGTGCAGCGGATTCCGCACATGTAGGCCACCTAGTTTTCCGCCCCCACCTCTTGCTTGCTCCTCCACCCGCTGACAACCCTGCGCGCCACCCAGGGATTCCATGCCCCCGCGACCTATTTATTTGCTGCTTTATGTAAGCGCGTTGCTCGTGCCTCGTCCGCATAGCGTTCGGCTGCTATCTAACTATACAAACTTAAACCACTTTGCATTTCATGCAGCTAAAATTATTCAAGTTTTTGTCGTACCATTGCTCAGATAGAACAATCGTATTTATTTTTTGTAGCTAAGTCGACTCACCTTTGTTAATGACTTAATGATGATTTGATGGTATATCGTCATTAATACCGATAATTATTGGCAATTGATATAAAGAGATATACATTTGTTGAATGCAAATTTAATGGTTATTTTAGAATCCATTACCTAATATTATAGAAATGGTATCTTAATTTCAGTATTGTAGGGCACTCTAAATAGATTAGATGGCAGTCGTTCTTTGAATTATTCAACGATAGCGATTTGCGTCCTATCTTCAATGGTAGTCCCCCTTGTAGGCTGGACTAGGAGCTATAGACGTAATGTAATTATTTCATAATGCTGGACTACTTATGCAATAACAGTTTTTTTTAACATTAACGTGCTCATATTTATTGGTAAAAAAACTACTGTACTTTTTAAATACAAATAAATAAGCCCGTAGCCCAGAGATTACATACACTGCTTCTGACGCACCTCTCTTGCCCCTTCTACATTCATACGTCAACGCACTCTTTTTAAGGCCTTTCTTTAGTAGGAATGTCACCGACCTGATAAGTTCGTCTTGTACGTACCCCTCACCCTATCCCCTATGAATACTGCCTCTCAGTTTTGAAGCATATGAAAGAAAACTTTTAATGATAATATTACGAGAATAAACTGTTGTCATATGTATTCGTGTTTTACTGAGGTTTCAAAATTTAAAGGGAACCGAGCTTAAGAACTTACCCAAGTTTTGTTATTCTCTGTACTGCTGTAGTTCTAAAACGAAACTCCGAGAGAGGTAATCCATTTATTTGATAGTTTCTCAGAAAATTAAATACTTCTTTAGCGATTATTGTACATTATCTCAACGAATTCACTTGTCAGTTTGGTTAAATTGTAGATTTTTTTTACATATCTCGTTGGGTAAATAGATTAGCCGTCCCTTACACTTCGCAACAAATTAGTTCAACAAAAAGCGGATAGAGTTTACTGTGTCCTTACCCCAATCGATTGTATAAGTCGGCTTTTGATCGTATAATTTCATAGAGAAAGTGAAATTATTTGAAATAAATAAAAGCTAAGCCACGACATAGGAACTTTCGCTTTCGCACATGAAACACGTGTTGTGAATATTATTATTTATACAGAATACTGAACAATGGTCAAGAGCGAAACGTAATACACGCGAAGTTCGCGGGACCGGTTGCGGTGTACAAAATTGCAGGCGAAATAAATTTATAAAAATTACTAATACCTTAAGGTTATTCCTAGGGAAATGCTACTAATCTATATTTATCAACGTGAAAGTTTGTGATGATGGTTGGATGTTTGCATAAGAAATTAATGTTAGTTTGATATAAATGAAGCAATATTAAAAGTACCGGCAATTGACGAGCATGACTGGGTCGCCAGCATACAAATCAGGTGTGAGATCAATAATCAAAGTACTTAGTGTCAACAACGGTCATAGGGGCGAGTGCCATTATAAAAACCAAGTAAAAGAAGTAGTATTGAGTATAGTTTCGTACGTACGTTATATCGTAGTACTCGGTTCATTGCAGTTGTAAACAAAGCTCTACATAGATGAATGACGTTACTGTTTGAGTAGTTTTAGCTGTGCTCATCTTAATGGTTTGATTTAAGATCATTATGCTTTTAAATTAGCCGACGCTATCTGCCTTTCATCAAGTGTACAATAGCATACTCGATGGGATTTGTGTGTAGGACAACTTTTGCTAAAGGTCGGATTTATTGTCATTAGTAAAACGGAAGGATTATACTTTTGTAGGTTTTTCCTAAAGGGGGGTGATTTCTTCTATTCTGACAAATGACGCGTGTAATTTCAATACAACTTTCCTCTTCCATCATTTAATAAATTAAAATAAGAAGACCAAACAACTGTGCGCAAACTGTAAGATTTGCGCTTTGCATACAACTGCTTGCTTGTTGTTACTAGTACCATATAAAAAGTCTTCTTAGACTTGCCGATGCGTTTTAATAAAGTTATCTGCTGTGGTATTAATAAAAGTCGAAGCCAGATCAAAGCGGACGGATATTGCAGTTCCAGGCTGCATCGCTGTTTGATATTACAACACTCACACAGCGGCGACCGGTATTGCTGTTTTAGTTTGCATAGTTATCTGACTTGTAACTAGATCGTATCGCGAAGATTCTAATACACTATTTTCTAAGTCAAACAAAATAATAAAAAACTAAAGCAGATACAAGCTATATCTTTACAAGCCGCATATATATGGATATGATTGCTTATTTTCAAGATATCATTACTGTATGAACGAAATTACTTGAAAAGACGATTATTGAGCTATACAAACAAGATTGAATAATAACTTCATTAAGTCAATAGAATCCTGTCATCTGTTTGAGCCAATCAAAGCCTATCAATAATAAAAATATGTTCGGCAAGCAATTACGCGGTAACCCTACCGGCCCGGCCATCGACGAGACAATTTCCTAACATGTCGCCGGAAGGGAAACACAACAGTCTATAAACAATAACGTAATAAGCATTTTTTATATCAGGACCTGGACTCCGGAACCACCTGGCCAGAAAACGAATGTTTTGGAATTAGGAAGCCTGTTCACACAACACACACAGACAAATGGCTATTTGCTCGTCAGAAGTAATCAGACGGTGGAGGGGAACTCGACGAGCGTCGAGGGGAATAAATTGGTTCAGTTTAAAGTATTTGAAGTAGTGCAACAGAGTACTTCTTAATACTAAAAATACAGCCCCAGTTCACGATCGAGTACCCTATCCTATGGCTAACAAAACTTTAAGATTTATCTAAGTATTTGAAAGATAGTTTAATATCCATTATCATAGTGATATAGAGATGACTTAATTTACTTACAATATACGCTTATGTGATGATTATCACGACTCTGTATTACAAGGGTTGCAACAACTCTTCCCTTTTGTAACCTTTTTTTATTTAAAGCAAGGAAACAGCCTTCTTGGTACAGACAGCACTGATTCATATTAGGGGAATACAGGGTCACGGCAATTTACTCTCCTTCATAGCTAGTTTTACTTGTTAATTGGAGCCTTAACTATAATCGGTTACGAGTCCTCTTAGAAATATTGGAAAAAACTTTAGTTTAGCGAATAACACTTGATGGAATAAACTCGGTGAAAGGTGGGCAGAGATTTCTGTCTACCCCAGAGAGGCTTAAAAAGACTTAACAGTTTATCATTGTATCCTATGTATATTGGCTTAAAAATACAGTTCTAAATGTAAGAGGAATATTCTCAAGGACTAGTTGATAAATGGGCCGATGTGCGTTGATATATCCTTCTAACCAAGTGCCATCATCCGGTCGAATGGCAATGTAGCGTCATCCGGAATTTGTTACCAATTGTCGTTTGTGTGATATGCATTTATAAAGCATACGCAGTCGATCTCGATCGACAATTTTTAGGTGAGAAAATGACGCATAAATAAGTTAAAATAAGTTTATACGTTGTATACATAGGTGAATATATATAAGGGTGAACAAGTTTAGGCAAAAATACATTCTTGTTGTCCGATTTTGTGTTTAGAAGCGACAGAGAGGCCTGCCAGAGATTTGGTGGTAAAACAGCATTACTTGACCTGGCACATATATATAAAAAGTTAATGATAAAAAAACATTATTTATTAAATGTACCTATTTCATAAACAATATTTGGTTGCTTGCTTGAGCATGTAAGCAAGATATATGCACAGATGCATAAGCGAGAGACTGTTGTTGTGTGGTGTTGATTGAGGACGTGTTATTAAATAATGTGTATCGATATTGTTGGTGACACGACTGTGAGCGGCAATTTATATAGTCAAAAACGTTTCTGATTGTAGGAATCCTGCAAACACACAAAATTTAGCAAACAATTTTGTTTAGGTGTGTGGAATGGAAGAATAGTATAGTCGGCGGGCACAGGTATGAATTATTTTATTTATATTTAAAAAATCCCTTTCGTACACCCTCTATATATCAATCGTGCTTTATCTTAAGACTTATGGGCCTCGAGCGCAATTGAATAAACGCCGATTCGCTATGAAGGGTTGTTGAAGGTCATCTCTCTGTCTACCTTTATATATGCTCAACCTACTCTCTAAATCGTAACTAACTTTTTGTGCATGAGAAATTTTATTACTATGATGGAAGTCTATGCCACTTCACACAGTTCTCAAAGGATTCGCAGAGGCGTAGATATCTCAAGTCATCAGAATCGTTTAATAATAACGGCTCTTTTATTGATTGATAACGGTACAAAAATATATATTTTTTCTTATAATCAAATTTTATTTTATTGTTATGATACAAGGGTTTATTTTTAGAAATTATGTATTTACTTATTAACTATTGCAGCACCTTACCACCTGTTTTGAGTTTTTATTTCTGTCGGAAGTCCTTATGACTGTGTTTTTTAATGTCGTATCAGAAATTTTAACTTCCTGAAGGAATCCTACTAATATTATACTGTAGAAGAAGTAATGAGTTTCATCTCGCGAGCATGCTGCCCGATACACTATCGCTGCTAGCCAGCAACCCGCACGACCCGCTACATCGACGAGAGTTTGTTGCCTGACAGACTTACGTCTCCGGTCAGCAGAACTCTAGAAGAAACGTGAACAATATGGAAAATCTATGAAAGGCCTCGCCGGCATCGGAGCTCTTTTGCTTCCTAACTATTGCCAAGTTAGGTTGTTAGTCTGGCTAAATTATGTCCGATTTATAATTATCTCATTATTGTTAGTCTGTCAGAAGTCTAGTATTTTAACTGTGTAATAAATTTCTGTTTAGTTTGTTAAGGTCTGGTTAAACTGTAATTATTTCCTTGTTAGCATATTTCGGATTTTGATTTTTTCTCATACTATTTTTGTACTCGGTATTAAAATTTGTATTTAAAAACATGACTTCTGGTCATATTTG
>JWHW01025777.1:478040-493026 GCA_000931545.1 Papilio glaucus | reverse complement strand
CGTCACTTTAGATTCCTCCTGTAGGTAATCTAAATCATATTGTATTTTAAACTGATATACAGGTAGTTAAAGTTAACAGTTGTTCAGTTATCAGTCAGTCACAGTCATGCTGAAATGCTCAATTCAGAAAGATTTGAGCATTCTGCATCAGATATTGCCAATTTGGAAAGTGTCCAGCAAGTGACTGTTTAAATTATGGCGATGTCATTAAGATTCACTAATATATGTAGTCCAGTCAAATTAGTATTTCACCTTGAACAGAAACTGAATAAGAACAATGAGGTAAGAAACTTAATCTTGGCATTCTTAATGTTGTCTCAAAGTCTAATAAGTCTACAGGTTTCTCTAAATTCTCCTTTCCTGAACATCGTTTTTTCATCAAAAAAATATATATATTTGTACTTTATACTTTAAGCGGTTTCTGAGATAGTGAGCGGTAACTGCGGGGTGCTGGGCCGTATATCTGAAGCGCAAGATCAATCGTAAATCCCAGTCCATGGTACGGTTTTTTAATTTAAATCATGTCTCAAATGCTAGTTTTTATCCATTAATAAATTATATTTGAAAATATTAATTTTATATCGAAAAGTAAATTAATATGTGGCAAAATGACATTAAATTATTGCAAAATATGAATGAAAATATTGCAATATACTTTAGCAATCTAATAAAAATTAATAAAATAAATTGATTTATAGAATAGTTTTCTTAAGGCATCCTCGTATATTGGTCTATCGAATGGTTTATCGAAAATAAATATGATTAATAATAATAAGACAAAACTTTCACCACCGCATAATAATAATAATCATTTTATTTCAAGTACTGATGACTCCTATTTTGTTAGTAAAGACACACACTTATTATCTAATGTTAGTAAATTACAACATTTATCGGCTACATGCAATCCTTAACACGTGCAACATAGTGCAATGGTTGACGTAATGTGCAGTCTATATATTAAGGAATTGACTCTTTTGTTTTTAACAAAATTTTAATTGCGTAAAATTTTTTTTAATGGAAATGCAAAGGAAAAAATTGGATAAGGAAAATACTGAAAACGAAAAATAGCGCATTATTTTATGATTTGATTATTTGATGATTGTTTTAAAGAAAACTAGTTTTTGTGAGATAACCGTAGAAAATAGAAATAAGCCACCGCTGACTTTTATTTGGCATTTATAATGATCTACAATTCTTTCGTACATCATTTTTATGTAGGTCCTATAGTTTAAACTACTTAAGCCAAGAATAAGAATAACTCAAAAACTAACGGTCGGATCTTGATTTTAAAAATGGGACCACACGGCGAACACTAGATGTCGAACAAAAAAAAGGATCATCAAAATCGGATCATAAATCTCGGCGTAATCGGTGTACATACATAGAAACACCAATTGAATTGATAACCTCCTCCTTTTTGAAGTTGGCAATAAATGAAAAAGCATTTAAGTGAATTCTACTACTAGTATTTTACTTAACAGTTTTATTTCATATGTATTTAATTATTTTCTATACAATATGACCTGGCCGCTAACGTTATCGTTTTTTATATCGATGTTATCTTTACGATTCTGTCTGCTAAAAGTGAAGTAATTAAATAATTTAACATTTCCATCAAAGTCTAACTATGCTCCTTAACCTTGGACGATCTTTTTTATTATAATTATTGTATAATTTCTAAGATTATTATCATTAGGGGAAATTTTTTGAATAATGAATTACAAAAGATTTTAAATACCTAAAGTATTGTTGAGATAAACGGTTAGTTGAGTTTTGTACAACACTAATTAGATATTGGCGCCAGTTTGATTGAAGTTTTGACTTACCATTACTCTCTTGAAAGAAAAGGTAAAACTGTATTTCTGAAAAATAAAATATTTCGGAGACATGTGAACCGCACACTCTTCCTCAATATACTTACATAAGATAATTCTATCGAGCAGTGATGAAATAGGTTGTTGTTGGAAAATAATTATAGATTTATTCTGAAAAAGAACTAAAGTTAGAAGAAACAATAAGAAAGTCATCGAATTTTAAGCACAGGTTTCGAGATTATATACACTAGACTATCTTTAGACCAAAGTGACAAGTGACTTGGTGGATTTTATATCTCAACAAAAATAGACACCGTGTTCCCATTTTTATATTTAAATTTGAAAAGAGATCCACAAAATGGTTATTGAAACTTTTTTTATAACCAAAACTTACTCGTTTTTTTTTCAATTAAATCGTTCGTAGTGTTGTGAAAAGAAAAATAGAGCGTTATTAGTTGAATAGTGAACAATTTTCATTAGTAGGTTATTAATCGATGTGACTCGGTCAATTGGATCGACGATTGGTACATGCAATGAAATAAAGAACAACGTCATTACCATCGTACGAATATCAAGATTGTTAAATTTAAATAGTATGTTACGTGCATTTACTAAACTAATTCACAGCAATGGAGGCTCACTATTCTACTCTGTAATCCATTTTAGGAATTAGTGATATTGCATTTTAAAAAATATATGTACGTTGACGCCCGTAACCCAGAGGATGGCTTTCCATTTGGCGCGATTCTGGCGCATCTCTCTCGCTTCTTCTACATTATTACATCTACGCATACATGCTCGTTGGTTATGGATGCTCCTTATATCGCCCCTTTTAGTAAGCCATTAATCTGATCGACATAAGTCTCCTAGGGCGTCCCCTATCAACACTGCCACTCACTTTTGCAACATAAATCCGTTTCATTACTCTTCCTTCATTCATCCTTTCAACATGCCCGAACCACCGAAGCATACCTTTCTCAATTCTAGTCACAATATCCACATTAAAGCCACACATTTAGGCATTAACTCTACTAGCATGCTTTTCCGGCTAAACCCAGCTCTCACTTCTATACATTGAAGTGGGGACTAGTACAGCATTGTGTATTGCCAGACGAGCCTTCATAGACACATTCTGACTCCTCGCTACTTTACCTATAGCCCCATTAATTTTATTTCCCACATTCACTTGCCGTTCAAAATCTTTTAGCATGCCAACCATCTCTACTAAACATACACCCTAAATACACGAACTGTTCCACCTGTTCTACTTCTTTACCGTTAACATTTCTTTCAATTATTGTATTACTTTATTCTCTTTCAAACGCTATTACTTTCGTCTTATCTACATTCATCTTCATGCCTTTAATACCTTTTAAATCAATCGCTACATTCAACATAAGTTGTAAGTAACGAGTAAAGTAATCGTCAACGACCGAGCCTTTACCGATCGGCTCGATACTCTGGCCTTGCAGAGGGACGTCAGTTCCCTCTGCATTTTTTATCCTATATACCACGGGGAGTGTTTCGTAGAATTGTTTGGAACGATTACGACTGCCGAGTTTCGTCAACGGACAACACGACACACCACGATGCCAGGTACCATCCACACCACCTGGATGGCTGACATTCCTCAACAGTGCGGTTGTCGCGAAATTTTCTGCCATCCACGGCCGCGTTGTGGAACGGTCTGTCCTCGGCGGTATTTCCAAATCAGTACGACTTAGGGTCCTTCAAGAAGCGAGCCTATCTCTTTCTTAAACAACAACACATCTGCAGTTCCTCTGGTGTTGCAGGTGTCCATGGGCGTTGTTCAGCACCTCAATGTTTCTACCGCTTGTTTGCCCCCTTCTCTTATAAAAAAAGTCCTCCGCTGATGACGCAAACACGACATGGTTCAAGAGACATTTTACAACTAGCTCTCCTATTCTTAATCCACAATCGTCGTCTTTCAAAGCTTTCAAACAATCATCCATAAAGAGATTGAACAACCACGGGGATGCTACACAGCCTTGTCTTACACCTTTATTGATGCTAAACAAGTACGAGTAGACCCTGTTAATCCTAACACAAGCAGCAGACTCTTCATAAAGAGACTTTAATGCTTGTATATAATTACTGTTCAATCCAAATTGAACTAAGGTTGACGACAGATCATCTCTTTTAACTTTATCATAGGCCTTTTCCGAATATATACATAATTTTTATGTGTAATTTGTTTATTAATACGTGAATTGAAAAATTCGAGAAAATTTGAAGAATATTGGGCGCATGGTAGTGTGAGATTTTTAATTTGATTTTTGTTTAAGTTGTTTTTCAGAAAGCTAATTTTTTTCTATAACCTATGTTACGAATAGACTAAGCGAAATAAAATAAAATGATCATATATGGCGCACATTAAAGCTATATATAGAGAGAAAGGATTTTTCTAAATTCATTCCTTAAAGGTCTAACGTAGGGGATGCAAATTAGTATTGAGAAACTACAATACTAGTGCTAATTGCTAAGCATTGGATTGACTTTATTCGAAAGTTAATGCTAAAGTACTGTATATTTATGTCTAGCTTTCGAAACTTAGTTCGATCATTTAAAAATGGCTATCACATCTATAATTAACTCTACGACTTAAATGGCACAGAATTTAAAACTTAAATAAAAAGTTGAAACATGTTAGAATAAACTGAATTAATATTACTATTTGTGCGTAATAAGACAAAACTTGAGTTCGATAACGACAAATCTGCGTGATTATTCGGTGTACAAAAATAAGTCTTAAAGAATCCAATGAGACTCTCGAACGTAGTATTACGTAGTCATTTGCTGTAGAAACAAAGGCAGACGCGACAGGTGTGACAGGAATGGGTGGCATCGTATTCCGTCTCATGGTATTGTGTACGCGTAGTAAATATAAGTATTCCAAGTATAAAATAAAGATAAAATGAAAAAAAAAAACAACTGTCTGTAAAAGAGAACTAAAATGATATTAACGAGAGACATTCATGGTAGCTGCAGGCTATCTACACAGACTAGCGTTAAGCAAGCCTAGCTTTGAGCTCAAAAAGTTTTGTACCACGCATACAAAGACAAAAATGTTTAAAAAATAAAATTGTTGAGACCTAACTATTCTATACTGGATGGCATCGGGGCTTAAATTTCTATCTGTTTAGATTAATACATTTCAATAGATCAAGGAGGTCTATCCCAAAGAAAATTCTTAGCAATTCTTTACAATCCTTATAAGCTAATGCAGCAATCCCTTTTGAGACGTCTTTAATATAAAGTAAATTTTCGACTATCTTAGACGTAATCAAGTTTAGCATCAAAGCATCAGATTTATTTGCTCATCGGCTGAACTAGTTCAATGATAAATGTTACTTTTAAACCAAAATGTTCGTAAAAATAATTAAATCCATATAAATGTAACATGAGTCAAGAAAAATAGTATATAATATTTAACTATTAAAGACTTAAAATATCACTAACTTAGTATTTTAAGAATATTTACTGAGCTCTTATGAGCTCGGGCGTAGCCATCGATCATAACTCTACACGAGACTTTCCTCAGACTCAGACTTTCCTACCAATTTCCTGGTGGACCTCTTCATAGTTTAAGACCGATCTTTCCGGCGATCAACAGGAGACCCAGTTAAGCAGTGGACGACTATCGAGTGAGAAGAAAATGTAACAATAGTAATTATAATGTTCTCTATTTCTTTTTAAATCTTAAATTTACAATATACTAAAATCTACAAAAATAACATATTATAAAATATATTGTATACAAATAGTGCTTCGCAGGCTGCGGAGTCCTATGTTTCAAACAATCAATGGGCAGGGTCTATCCGCTTTGTGAGAGAGGAACTCTCTCACAATTATAGACTCTAAAATTAGCGCTCTTTATACCTAACTCAACTGTTTAGTTATAAAATTTTTACTGCTTCAAATTCATTTTGGTTGTTTGAAATGGTTTGTAGCTGAATAATTAATACACTCCACTTTACCTGCCCCGGCTGGCGTGGAGCTGTAGACGTTCTATTAATTATTACTGAGTACTCCAGACGTTGCGATGACCTTGTGCAAGGTGAAAAGGTATTGATCGACCAAATATAAAAAGTATTGAATAGTGATACGACTATTATATTTGTATACATGAGCCGTTCGGATCAAAATATGGCAAAAAAATTATGAAAATTTAAAAATATAACTCCTTAAAGAAAAAACCAATCACCTTTAGTGTGTAAAATATATGTATTTTTTGAAATACATAACATGAAGGAGTAAAAAGTTAAACAACGACGCTTAACTTGCCAAATCAATTAACTCTACAAAACAAGAAATTGAGAAAATTACACAAATTTATTTTTTAGTATAGCTCGATTTTTTTAATTCTTCTTAAATCATTTTTTTAAATGTGATATAGATAGATCTTTTATTTATGACAACACTAGCTATTCCCGGCAGAAGCTGCAATGCCACGTAAAGTAAAACAGTATTTGCATAATGATTTCTTATATTTATGCGAATATTTCACATTGAAATTAAATTAATTTTACGGATTTTATGATATTAGGTATATACCACAAAGTAACCAAATGAAGCATTTAAAAATAAAACACTTCAGATATTAAGATATTTTAAAATGTCGTAATATGTAATTTGTGCAGTTGATAATATAATTATATTTTTGGATTCAAGATTGCTGTGCATTATGTATTAAAAAAAATATGTATTAAAAAAAACAGTTAAAAAAAGAGAGTGTAAAGTGAACAATCGATGTTTGACTGTAGTCGAGTTTATCGGCATTGGCTTATCTCCCCGCCTCAATGCGATTAATTCGGCGTGAACAGTAGTAGATTGGCACGTGCTAGTATTAAAATCATTTAAATAATTCACTAGTATTGTGATACT
This sequence comes from Papilio glaucus, assembly GCA_000931545.1. Lineage (NCBI taxonomy): Eukaryota > Metazoa > Arthropoda > Insecta > Lepidoptera > Papilionidae > Papilio > Papilio glaucus. The sequence goes on along the minus strand of JWHW01025777.1, from coordinate 486,304 downwards.
AGTGAATTATTTAAACGATTTTGCACTTATAACTAGTCCCGTGTACTAGTCGTTAAACTGCGTCCAGAACCACCAGAGGACGGGCAGCTGCGTTCCTTTTTTTAGTACGGTGGAACACATTTTGATCGCCAACCCGCCTGCCAGCGTGGCGATCACGGCACAAACCCCCCCAATGATGAACAACAACACTAGGGTGGCGTATACCTCATATTCAGGTCAGGCAGGTTTCGACGTCGACACCGGAACCACCGGGGCCACTTTCTGTCCAGCTTCATAGAGGAGGGACTCTATATGATGAACTCCAAGAAGCAAGAGCAAAGAAAGTGGACCTGGATGAGTCCTGATGGTGCCAACAAAAATGAGATAAACTTTATCACGTCAAAGAAGAGGCAAATATTCAATTATGTCTCAGTAATCAATGCGATCAAAACCGGGAGCTATCACCGAATAGTCCGAGGCACATTGAATATCGACGTAAAGTTTGAGCGAAGTAAGCTGATAAAGTTTACGCTCTAGCCAGTACTTATCCTCATGAAATAAATGCGAGAAATTATTCCGCACTCTTCAGATGATACGGAACTATTCCGGCGGCTAAATAGACAGATTTAGAAGAGCATAAAATGCGGTATGTGCCAATTTAATACAAACCCTATTAAATAGGCTATAAAGGAGAACAAAACCCGCTTTGCAGAAACCCGTCATAGATCTATCAGAAGATCTCAGAGCCAGATTAACCCGACGCTATACCGAAGATATCCCGGACGTCAGTCTCTACGAAATTAGTTGGATCTCAAACAACTAAAGAACAAGGCACTGGGGGATGACGGAATCACAGCTAAATTATTATAAACAGCTTGAGAACCAGGTCTCAAGGTCCACTAGAAGATATTCAATTTCGTCATAGTCGAGACATAAGCCACGGGCAGGAAGTAGAAGTGTGGTGGTCCTTTTTTTCGAGAAGGGTGATAATGCCCTCTTAAAGAAATCTTTACTTTCTACAGGTCCATCTCACTTCTGAGTCATGTGTGCAAGTTGTTTTCGAGGGTCATTACGAATTGTCTCACTCGCAGACTCGATTTCCAGTCGCCCAAAAATACAAATCGGTTTTCGTCAAGGCTTTAGTACCTTAGACAACATACATACCCTGCGGTAGGTTATACAGAATGAGGAGAGTATTATTTATTTTGACAAGAGTGGGAGTTGAAGACAGTGAAAATATTTATTAGTGAATTCAACGATATGGTTTTTCTTTAAATATTTTTTAATGTTTAAGAAACCTGTGTAATATTGTTTATGACGTCTATATCCAGTTGATAAAGGTGAATCATCAATCAATTTCATCAATTTTAGTTTTGCAACTATTTAATGTTGTGTACATTTTATTTACTAATATAAATGAAAATAGAATCACATTTATTTGTTTATGTTTAGCGATTGACTAAAGAATGACTGGCAACGAATCAAGAAAGGGGGTCTCAAGTTTCGACCAATCAGCGGTGAAAATGCGATTTGTAGACAGAGACATTCTTGTCTATTTGATAAAGTGCCTAGAAAAGAAACGGCACATCCTCAATCATTCGTTCAACTTAGAATGTGTCGACCGTTTAGGATTTGCCTAGCCCGATTATAAAGTGCTTGCCCTTACAATCGGTCGGTGACACATACATTAGGATGAAAATGCATACGAAAATGTTTATGTCATAAAGTAATATGAAAATCGATTACAAAACATCAAATTAAAATGATAACAACAAAAATTAGTAGACCTGAAAACAATAATTCAATTCGTCTGTTCATGAATGTTTAATATTGCGTGAGTAGCAAGCAAAGTCGATAGTAGTTCGTTCGTGCCCTTTTTCAAATATTTAAACCTTGCATAGAATCCTTGAGCTGCTTTTCAAACGTGCGATAAGCATGATAGCTTTTATGTCCCATGAAATATATGGTTCGTAGAAATAAATAAAGGGTCAAATCCAACTCTTTGGCAATATGGCAGCAAGGTTAAGATACTTATTTCAATTATAAAAGTAATTTTGTGATTAATCAAAAGCGATGGCCGAAATTATTAAATATTTAAAGTAATAGCTCCTGGACTTAGTTTAGATATTAAACGAGAATCGGGAGTAAAAAACGTACACTCAATACAAAAGTTACAGCGTAACTGGGTCAAAAGAGTACGACGCACACTTGATACAAAGGTACAACATACGTGGGTCAATAGAGTACGACGTACACTCAATATAAATGTACAACGTAGGTTGGTCAAAAGACAGCGATTTAAACTCCATGCAAATGTACATCGTAAGTGGGTCGACGGACACTATATAAAAAGCTACAATGTAGGTGGGTCAAAAGAGAGTGATGTACACTTAATACAAAAGGTACGACGTAAGTGGGGCAATAGAGTGCGACGTACACTCAATACAAAGGTACAACGTAGATGGGTCAAAAGAGAGCGACGTACACTCAATACAAAGGTACAACGTAGATGGGTCAAAAGAGAGCGACGTACACTCAATACAAAGATACAACGTAGATGGGTCAAAGTCAAAAGAGAGCGACGTACCCTCTAAACAAAGGTACAACGTAGGCGGGTCAAAGGAGAGCATCGTACACTCAATACCAAGGTACAACGTAGGTGGATTAAAAGACAGCGACGTACACTCAATACAATGTAGGCGGCAAACTTTCCATGCGAACAATAGATATAAATATAGTCTATACTTTTAAACAATAGTAGCCCTTTCAATAGAACGTCCACTTTCATCAAGTATAAAGTGGATCGAGAGTATTTACTAAAAGCGCGCTTGAAAGCTTTTCAAATATTAATTGCTCAATTTACCCGAAAATCTATGGAACTAAAATATGACGACCCGATTTATACAACATTTTGGACATGAATTTATGACATTTTATTTTATTTACTTTATTAAAATTTTCAACCTTATATATTATATATATAACTAATATTTTGTATTTATTTGAATTTATCCCGGTATGGTTTAGATTCTAAACTGGACCCGGTAGGTGGCGCTGGTATCAGGTTCAAGGAGATTTTTTTCTATATTTTAACAGGCAAGCCAACCTTCATCAACATCTGCGGGGTCAGTAATAAAAGATTTAATTTAAAAAATCGAAACTCCCGTCTAACTGTAAAAAAATATATAAGAAAGACGTAAACAAGACAGATTCTCATTTCGTAACTAAGTGCAAATCGGAATCTACATAATATTTTTTAGTCTCTATAGATTACTAACTTTTTTTATTTTTAACTATTTTTTTGGAATCTGCTCGTTAAGTTCTAAACAATACTTATAATAATACAAATCTGGGCCCTCGCCCGTAACTGTGAGCGGTAGGCAGAGATCATGGATTACCATTCGTCGCGATCCTGGCACATCTCTCTCGCTTCATTTACATCCATACATTAACGCATAGATCATCAAGAAATCACCTGTCACATATAAAAACTGATAATCTTCGTGAGGAGCATGGACAGCGAACAACTTCTATATCCGTATTCAGCATTTGCGTTATAACACTTCGTTGTTTATTCTACACATGTTTCTAAATTTATGCCTCTGATTTACTACTATTTAAATATATTTAAAAAAGTACTAAAGGATGGAGACCTATGTTTACGAGTGTGAGATTCATTAAGGTAAAACGTCAAAAAATTTTTTCGTTAAGGCAGCCGATATACACAGCTGCGTCCAGTGGCGTCGCTTAAAGACTTGGCCCCTTAATTAAAACAGTCCTTTGCGATTAAAAAGAAAACGTATACGTCTAACTATATAGATACAATCGGCAAAATGTGTTACTTTAATTCGTTGTAAAAAAGGAGCACGCGGCACATAATTATGCAACATAATCATTAATATATACATATATTTATATATAATATGTGGAAAGGTCATTAACCTGCGCTACACTTTGTTTCGAAATTGTTTTTGCCGTGTGCAAAAAATAAGTTGGAATACATTTTAGGCTGAGTCGAATTCTCGATCGCTTAATGGATTGGTTTTATTTTGCTGTGACTATAATTTCTATTGCATTTATAATAAAGGAGAAGCTTATTTTTTAATTTAAGATAACTGTTTGTTATTCGAGCCATATTCCCATAATCCGAATTCGAAATTAGCGATATTTAAAGTGGGCTTCTTGAGCTATAGGGCCGATTCAGGCTTATTTAAATTCTTGGCCAATCGGAGAAAATGCGAGTGTGGCAGTCCGGCTATCTCACTAATTAACCCTATTAGTAAGCCGAGGAGAGATCGGCATTTAAATTTCGATTCATGCGTTACGTTCTAGACGTAGTTGATTTCGTCCGCAGTTGATTTGCTATAAGATCGCCTACGGCTAAAGTCGGGCTTTTCCTTTCGTTTATCGGAATTCTTATTTTATATTCAACAACTTTCTCCCTCAATATTAATGCTCAAGTGAATGCATATTCGTCGTCAAATTGTACTTAACATCGAGATGAATGTGAAATTTCATCAAGCGATGTACCGACGCAGCTTCGGTGTTCAACAATGGAACCGAAATTCGTTAGACCCTCTGGACCTTAGCTAAGAAATATACTCAAAAAAATCGCTCGTTTCCGCTATTTTTAGAAACCTGTCCAACGAGTCCAGCCCTGTCTGGAATAGCCGACTTCGCCGAATAGCGTTTGGAGGTGAACCGTGCAAGAACGAGACGAACAGATCGATCTAATAAAGCAAAAATAGGACGGCCGATGCGGTGAATTCTTGCGTATCAATACTCATTGTGGTCTGTTTGCAGCGCGCCCCTGTGCCGAAATATGGTGAACTGTTATAATAACTGACTAAAATAATGCTTATGGCGGTCTAATTTATTACGATTATTTGAGTTATAAACCATAGCCCGTTTGCGATACATCGCAGTAAATAATTTTAATCCTAAAAAGTTTAAACATTTAAAGTATTATTATAATAAAACAATATCTGAGTAACTGACGAAGGACACGAATTATATCTTTAATCTGAAATTAATTATTTTCATGACAGTTAAGTATAAAATGAAACTGGTAAAATGCTTAATTTGCTTTGCCTGTTTACTTAATTTCTTTCAATAATGCAACGATCGAGTTTCAATTTTCAATTCAATGCCATGTTTGTTTGATTGCTTTGAATTATATGGACTAGAATTAGACTTCGTTCATCGCTTAGCATTATTTTAATAATATATTTATTTAAAAATTATTAAATAGCGTCAGTTTAAAACTGATTATTAATCTACACACTTTTAATTTGCATGAATAAGACAGCTAAACATACCCTCAGCTAATAAGTAGATACCAGCAGCTATTTAACAGCAATATCATAATGACACGGAATTCGCTCTTAATCATTCCACTTACATATGTCAATCCATCTAGTAACAGAGTTCAGATACAGCATAACTTGAAAGCCCAGTTGATTATGCATATTATGTCCATATGCGTATGTCATGTTGTATATTATTAGTTATACAGGATTTCACTTGCAATTACAACAGCTTTGATGGAGCTTATGTAAGAAAAATATGTATAAGTCTTAAGTTTGATTTTATGTTATTTACTTTTTTTTATCCAATTGATGGAAAAAAAGTTATTATCTTATACATCTGCATTTTGTTATAGGCACTCAAACAAGTTGATGTGACTTACGTATATTTGTAGATTTTCTGAAACTATAGAGCAGTGCTATACTTTTATTTTCAAAGCTCAAAGATGGCACCACTCCGAAATGTTCGTTGCGTGAAATACTGAAACTATTTTCTAATTCACAAGCAAAAATTATATACTTGTTTCAATTGTAATCATGTCGATGTTAAAGTTATTTAAGTGCGGTCAGGTCACTTATTACTTGTATAAATTACAAATTAATATAAGTATATCTGGCCTACCAAAATTCAATTTACGTTTGATTTTTCATAAGTCGTGTCGGTAATGTTATATGTTCGGAGAATGCCATACAGCGCCATCTCACAGAATGTTAAGGTACCATCCACTGACAATAATGCAAACAAATAGATGTATTTTTTCGTACAATTCGCATTTTATTCGGGTTTTTATTTCTTATTATTATTTAAATGTCATTGGCAATAAATGTACTTAACCATGGATTTTGAATGAGTGCCAATAATCACACGATTGATTACATAATAATCAATAACTAATTTATTTATTAGTATATATTTGGAACGTGAGTTGACATACACATGCGAGTCCCGAGCAATAACCTGATTTTACATCTATATATTATTTGTACTTTTTACGACTTAAAGCAAGAAAATGTTACGATAGGTGGATTTTTGAAGTTTATTTCATTTATTAATTACAATTTATAAGAAACCTCTGCTGTGAATTGTCTTTCATTTCCCACTCTTCTTGTTTCATAATAATTCATTCTAGTCCTTTGTGTTGAACCGTATAAGTAATATTTTATGGGATAAGGTGCCAAATAAACAAATGGGAATCGTATGATGTTAAGTCACAACCGTTATCTATCGATATCCTTAAACATCGAAAAAAATATGACAGTTAAAAGAGGAGGATGGGAAGGAGTTTTGTCTTAAAATATTTGAACAAAATTCATCCGCTGATGAGATGGATAAAAAATTGCGTCGAAATGTCCAATTCGCAATGAATAGAATTGAACCTTCGGAGATTTATAAAATTGACAAAGGGATTATTTTCTTTCTCTATATAATTTCCGAAAGGTTAGCATTACGCCATACACCCCTACAAAGTGCAGTAATTGATTCCCAATAATTGATTTTTGAAAGTGATTTACAAAATGCAAAGCTATTTTAGCAATAATCTAGTAGGATATCAAAACCGTAAATTAGTGATCCGTACACGTTACTGCTATTGATATAAAATATAGCGCAAGATGGATGAAATTAATAAAAGAGAAGGCGACGAGGATAAATCAGGACCTATAGAGACGGAATGTAAGAAAAAAGAGAGATAGAGAGATACCTTAAATATTATCTATTTGAACCAATATTCAAATTAAAGACTTGAGACAAATTATCATGACAAGGTGATGTCTGCAAAATGGCTCCGAATCAAACTGCCAACCTCAAAACTGTTTACATTGTAAAACACGAAATGTGCTGCTACCAGTTGTTTGTAATTATTGAGTACACGGTAAATACGAGTAATGGCGGATAAATTGTAAATGTTTGTATCGTCAGCTTGTTCTGCGTCCACTATCGATTACGAGGTGTCGATCAATCTTCTTTAGCAACAATGAACAGCCTGTCCGTTCAGACGCGCTATCTATTGAACGTTGTGTCTAGACTCATAGCCAATGGCATATTAAATCCTTTATCATACTATTCATTGTTTCTATTCATAACAAAATGGATATGGTTTCTGGAACGTTATTACGATAAACAAAACAGTATACTATTACATGTAGCAAATATTTACAAAGTAGTGCGATTTTTGCGTAATTAAATACCAAGAGTTCATCTAGCAGTATTCAAAAGGTTATTTAGCGAATCGTGTATACCATTGCCCAGTTAGTGCAAAATTGACAAATTAAAACATAATTTAAATATTTTGTTTTACTATTCTATTAAATCTTAATATTAAAACTCTTATTAATCGTCATAGAAGAAACAAAAGTACTAAATATCAATGATGATCAATTTAATTAGCTAGGTGGGTCAGAAGCTTAATATGTGTTTAAAAAAATAAGTGGGATAGCTTAGAACTCACGATAGAAGTATGTACAGTTCTTTATCATTATCATTGACGACTATATTTATTGTATTGGATCTTGCGGAAGAGCCTCAAATACTTACTTCCTTGAAGCTGCTCAGCGGGCTTTCCTTAAATTACCAAACATCCCACCACTGAGATTTACACGTAGTCCAAAATTCTGAGAAACTCACATATTTGAGTGCACATATAACTTCCATCGAAACGGGACGTTTATATTATTATTAAACAAAAGAAGAAACATATGTACATTGCCATTAGTGAGAAATTTCATTACAAGAAAACAATATAACTTTTAGGCACCTCGATTATACAACTTAATAATTCAAAAATATTATATACATAATTATATAAATATTATATGAATATTTATTATTCATCTCGATAGAGAATCGCGATGATATAACAAGATTATACGTAAAACGGGTTAAGAACGAAAAACTTTTAAGTGTTTGGACGTAAACTTAATTACGTAAACGTAAACTTAGTTTATTATTATAAGTGCGAAGAAAAGTTTGAGAGAGTTAGA
>JWHW01025777.1:448252-459848 GCA_000931545.1 Papilio glaucus | reverse complement strand
GCCCGAGGAATCAGTATTTATTCAAATGACACATCGCTTTCCGTTGCATCAAAATAACACCTTTAAAATACACTAGAAATACACAGTATGCGGTTTGATTCGATCCAATTTTGTTAGTTTCTCTGTACTTAGTAATATTGTATTATTTACTAGAAAAATATTTTACACAATTCGTTAGAAACTATTTATAACGTTTGCATTTCAAAGAACTTTTTTCAAATCCTGATGGGATATTATCTTGACGATCGACAAATGTACACAACTTTAAATTTACGTCAACTACTTTTTAGAATCATCTACCGTCGTCGATATTTGTAAATCAATAAATTCTAGTTGTTTTAGTCCTTAGTGTAAAAATAATTACATATTCCCTGAGGTCCGGCAACGCACCAATAGCTCCACTTGTGCTCTTAATTTTTATGTTGTGTTAAAACTAACCGTGGGTTTCCACTGGCGTAAAATCGTGTCGCGAGCTTTCTCTCTATCTTTCTCTTTGAAAGAACTGAGATGACAATATGTTATGTGTGAATGTTTTCAGCAATGTAAAGGCGGGTATACACATGACTGTAACTTGCACACTTGCATAATAGCTACTTGCACATGCCGCCTACTGTCGCTAACAGGCATACCCGTATCTGCCACGTAAGCAGATAGCACAACATTTGATTTACTGGCATGCAAGGTGAGGGAGAGGACGCGGGGGCTACGACACCGGCATGTGTGAACAGGACAGCGACGGGTACAGACTTTTTATTTGGTAACAAACTAAACAAAAAAAGGTATATCTTTTTCCATCTATATCTTACTACTTATCTTACTACTTGTCGCATTTCTGTGAGTAGACTTGCTCCAAAATTTTCCCTACCATTCAATCTTTCATCCAAATTCATTTTTTTACGCTTTTTTTTCTCTCATTTATTTGGCATCACATTATACTGCAATTGCAATACGATGGCTAATAAATTTATTTCGATTGAGAAAAGCTTGACGTATAGCAAATACAGGTGTGCGAGGACGCAATAAAAAAAAAGAAATAAAAACAACGACTTGTATAAAAATGTATAGATAACGTTTTTCATTTACTTTCGTGATAAAAAACACCTAGGTTAGTAACAACAGCTCGACCCCGTAAATTCATATATTTATCTCCGGAAATCCTGAATGAAAAATATTCCGGGCCGAGTCAACAATCCGAATACATTTATTACTTATTCTTGCGACGAGAACGTGACAACAACGTGAATTACAAATTGTTATGAATAAGGGAAATGCGAACGAGTTTTTATAGAAGTAAGGTAGATGAACGCATTTGACTTTACTAAATAATTCCTGGGCATTTGTAATGAATATTTTTTATGTATGTTATTTTTTTTATAAATAATGTTTGCCTAAAGTTTAAATTTTATCAGTTTTGTTTTAGATTTTTAAGTTTAAATTTAACAATTTATCGCTTTGTGAGGTTTAAATTTGGTGTAAAAATTAGGGCGCAGATGTTGCGTTTAACTGGGCCAAGGTTTTCGTAGGCCGACGACGATAGTAATTGAATTTGTGCTGTCATAGAATATGCGATATAGTTAAACGCTACTAGCGATCGAACGGAGTCAAGATTCAGCTTCGATAAATGTCATAGATCAAATACTAAATATTTTTCAGTGTGATTTTGATTCTGCTCATCTATCAGCTGCAATATTTCATCGTAACTAACACCAATAACCAAAAAGTAGGTTAGTCCCATCACCAATAACCACAGCCCACTTCGTTGCTGAACGTTCTTTATTCAGTACACAGATGACGATTAATCATATCTCCGTTTTATTGCATGAGCGATAAGTTTGAAATTTGAGTGTTCCTCTCTCGAGAGCTCCGTGAGTTTACTGTTGAAGAATAAATGGGTCTGATTGAAATGCTCCAGATTTGAACGTGTACATCAGTACACGTCTGCCAGTCACTTAAGCAATCAACACGAATTACCTTTAACAATTCTACGGCTTATATGATCTCGAACGCAGATGCACTATATGAAAGATCGACATCCTGTATGAAACGTGATTCCATTCGTCTCACACTGTTACTAAAGCATTGTCAACTTCCGATAATTACAATTAAGAAGAATAGTACTAAAAGTCTAGAACTGTGAAATAATGTATTTCGACGAATTAGTCTTATAGAGTGTTTTGGGCACCGGCATGACCAGCGAACTCTTATCGCCCTGTACTATGAATATTAAAGAAAGCGCCGAGTCAAAGAACTAACGTAGCAACATCTTCGCTTTAAAAATATAGATATTTTTTGTTACTTTCGTAACTGCTGTACATAGAACTTCCCCAGAGCCTTGTTGTTTGATCCTGTTCTTTCCGCGTACATTCTCCCCAAGCGTACTTCTTCAATGGCCGCCATTACAAGAGATTTCTTTTACCTTCCATCGCTAACTCGACAGACGTCCTTTGTCACCTCAGCTGATAAACTTTTAAGTTTATATTTTTTTAAATACTTTATTTATTTGCAAACAAATAATAATCAATTAAATTATTAAGAGTGCGTAAATTTATTTTAAATTAATTTACAGAATCGTCATTAAGCATGGAAAGCAGAGCTCACCGCGACAAAATTATCGCGACAAACTCTTATCAAAGATTTCATTTGATAAGATTATTGTAAAGAGTGCCGCCTTCATAGTGCCATTTAAAATGACGCTAGGAATATTCATAAGTTCAATAAGTTAACATGTAAATATAAGCAACAGTAAAATTGTTAATGAGCTAATAAAAAATTTAAAAATGTAAGTGGCGAGTTCGTCTTAGTCCTTCCTCCAAGGCAACTAACTACAGACGTAAAATAATAATAAATAATATTTTGGCTAAAATCAGCCGATAATGATAGGTAAATGTAAATGAAGGTTATAAGTAACAATAGATTTATATCATCATCCTTTTTCAAAATTAATAGGTATTGAAAATATTATATTACAATATAAAACATTATTATATTTCAATAATCTTTAGTGATTATGTCTTCTTTCTACAAATAAACAGATACTTGTTTCCTACAAAAATAGAATGCATGTAGCAAAATAGTAGAAAAAATTTAACGAAATCTTCAAAAAGATAAGATAGGCGCTGCTAAAGGGCGTCTGGCGAACCACTCGTGAGTAAGTAACTAGGTCAAGACGATTAAAGAATCAATACTCGGAATAGCCACAAAGCGTAAGAGGCCTACGACGCAGCCTTTCCCAAATATTTTATGGCTAATAAAAATTTACTTAGGGATTGAGGATACGTCGGTTATGATTTCTCTTACTATCAGTTGTATTTTGGTACCAACCGCAGCAGGTACCCAGCCACTCACCCTTGCAACATCAATTTATTTTTTAAATGATCGGAATTAATTTAGCTATGTTTTAAAGGTGAAAAGAAAACCTAAATAAAATAAGCAGAAGAAGTTGCATAACTCCAAACGAAGGAAGATTTGTGAATATTTTGTTTCAAATATAGACGGAAATTTTGTAAACAACCCTACATTTTACGCGCAAAATTCGTAAATCTCAAAATAATTTCGAAAAACAACTTTTTTTACACAACCTACTACTTATATTATTATATTACTTTATAACGTACTATTTCACAACGCACAATTTCCATCGATTTGAAACAAACTATATGTGTTTTTGTAATTATTACTTAGAATAATAATAAGTAAATTAAATTGGGCTGTCAAAGGAACGGATGAAAAGAGAGTGCGTGCGGTAGAAATGCGAATGTTGAGATGGATGTGTGAAGCGATAGTGGAAAAGTTAAGAAGCAAAAGGTTAGCATGGTATGGTCATGTTATGAGAAGGGAAGAATGGCATGTGACAAAGAGAGTTTTGGATATGAATGTAGAGGGATATATCGGTAGGGGTAGGCCTAAGAAAAGATGGATGGATTGCGTGAAAGGTGATATGATCAACATGAGAGTGACAACTGAAATGTCGGACGATTAGATCCTTGTGGAAGTCGAAAACTATTTATGCCGACCCCACATAAAGCGGGAAAAGGGCAGGAAGATGATGGTGAGCGTCCCTTACTATATTATACTTTCAAAGCTGCTTTATTTTGATACTAATGCACCCTGTATATGTTCGCTTATCGACTAAGCAATCACTTTGCAACATTTACGTGTTATACGGTTGAAGGAGACAACGGTAAATATTCTTTATGTTTTATTCATCAATATTTGCAGTGTTCAGTAAATCTCGTACTTTATAATCACTAACATTGCGAAACTGGGGCAATGCTTCACTATCGGTAGACTAAATTTGTATGAAGCGCCAATCCTATTGTATGGAATTCTATTGGCATATTATGAGCTGTCCTTATAATTTGCTGTACTGTCAATTGCCAGCCTTTTGTAGGAAAAGTAGGCACCTAAGATAATAAATAAATATATGAAGAGAAAAAAGTGATTGAAGAAATGTTTTATTAACAGCGACCCGCCCCGCCTCGGCTTCTCATGGGTAGAACAAATTATCTGTCAGTCAGTAAAACACGCGTGAATTTCTTGTCACGACAGCCTCGATGACAAAATATATTTTGTGTTGTGTCAATAAACTAACATACAACGCAATCTGTTAGGAACTTATGGAACTTATATACAATTATAACATTAAATTTGTAATAAAAGATATTGAGGTCATGAATCAAGATAAAAATGTCTAAATGCCCCTATTCAGTCTGGCCATAGTACTTCCTCCGTTGAGATTACTTATCAATTCATTCATTTATAGCTACTGCCAGAGGTGGATTCAGGATTAACCTTTACTACAGGAGGAGGGGGGGAGGCTTGTGCCCCTTGGGGGTAGGTTGCAACAAAGTAAAAACTAAAAAAGCAAACATTGGAAAAATATTTTTTAAGGGTTCTTATTTTTACAGACGAGCGGCAGTAGGCATAACTACAGCCGTTTGGACTGACTCGAAGTGGACTGCAACTAAACGCCTACGTTAATACAGAAGCCACGACAGTTGCAAAATGACTTCAGATGAAGAATCACTTTTATTATTTTTACTTCGCCGTCGTAGCCGACGAAAAAGAAAGACAATTGCAATCAAATCAACATCATTTTGGCAACGCTTTCAATTTAAGTAGTAATATGGGATATGGGATATAACAGTATAGGACAACAAAATATTTACAACAATTATTTTATGGACTTAGAATGCTTGCGCATACTCATACATGCAGTTGTATCTGCAGTCGAAGCGCGAGCGTCAGTCGTCGACATGCAGTTTTATGCAGATACAACGATTGCAGAGTCGAAGAGTCAGTCATTTTTTGTATTTGTTTTTGTCAGGAGAATGTTCTCGTGAAAGAAGTAAATCAAGAAAGTTGGGTGGAAAATTAGAAAATTAAAGAAAACTTGACGACTATTTTAACTTCGTGCGTCAGACAGTTCGATCGTTCAATGTGAATTTACCAGACAGCTGTTTTTTTTGTTAAATATCATATAGTTAAAAAAAAAGAAAAATGGCACCGATTTTTTTTAATTTCCATACGCATGTTTATATATATATATATTTAACAAACGAATTGTCATGTATTTGTAAAACGATTTCATTTATATTAAATGCACGGCGAGGGAAACCGGCCGAACCGGGGCACAACTAGTGAACGATAAAAATCATGACGTTCCATGGAAAAAGCGTTGTGAGTACAGTAAACGCACAGATTAAACGAGGCGATATGCTGACCACGCGTCATGTTCCTGTGTCTCAATACAATTTTAGCCAGCGCGGCTCGATATCGCGGAGCTAGAATGCGCTAACTCGTGGGCTTGGCCTCTGACATCATTCCATAACATTACGTCACCCTTTCGAGTATCGAGCGCACATGTTTCTTCATAACATTTAATTAAATACAGGGTTACAGGGTACGTACTATAGCGGCCATGCCCGTACGTAGAAAGAAGGTCTTTGACGGGACTCGTAACATACTTCCGTATCTATTACTAATTGGCTAATTTACTACAGTGGTAAGACTTATCATTGAAGTAAAATGATTACGTAAATATTATAAAACAAATTGTTCCCACAAAACGTGGGAAAACGGCAGGGAGATGATTATAAAACAAAACCCCCCCACCACTTCTTTCCTGATAAACGCAAAAACTACTGTATGGATTTTCATAGGGTTTTAATCAATAGACGGAGTGATGCAAGTGTAAGGTTGAAGTATAAAATCGAAATCAGTATATACAATTTATTACGATTTAGTGCAAATTGGCTGAACTATGACGATGCTTGTTATATTAGGTTGGTACGATATTACGACAGAAAAAAATTGGCGTATGTGCTCTGCTATGCGAAGCCGAGGCGAGTCGCTTGTATTAAATATTTATAGGCAATAGTCGTCTACTGACATGAATGTAGGCGATAGAGTGGGTATGCGGCATTATCCATTAATGAAAAGCCGCATTCAGTGCAAGACCTTGCTGGTAATTTTTTTATAGACACGCTGTTAACGATGCAAAAAGAAAAGATGTTAGTAGAGTTGCCTGCCATCTATGCCAGAGATTAGTATGACCTTGGAAGGTTTTATTAGCTTATATGAAATCAATAATTTCGTATAAGTCTATAAATCGAATCGAAGTTTTATTAAAAGTACTGTACATTTGTACCATTCGGCACAGAGACCAAATGTTCAATGTATAATCGGGTAAAAAATGTTTGTTACCTTAAGGTCGACCTTTCCTTGCACTAGGAACACTAACAATCAAATAGAACATCATTATTTGATTTGAAATTCGTGATGATTAGGCCATAAAAAGGTTTGACGTTGATATGAAACTAGATTGTAAGTTGTTAATATGAAACTGTATTTACCGTTGTTATAATATAAAGTAAGCATAATTTTCTACGCAGTTGTCTACTTAGTGCTTTAGTTTTATAAAGTAGTGTCTACGACTTGATATAGGAATTAATTTGTAAACTCAGAAGGTTCTCGAAGCCCGATTGTACAGTGAGAGTGACATTTATAAAAATAAGCTGTATTGTCAGCATTATAATATTAAAATAATCTTCACTTGTGCTTTTTATACATTACGATAAAAAGTAGTAAAATTCATATCAAACGAAAAATAAACTTCATTCGAAAAAGACAATTTTACGCGTCCACATAATTTTAACGAACATTATACTAAAAACTAAATTTGTTATTCCGTATACGTACATTTTTATCGTATCACTTTTATTTGCCTATTAAATGAATAAAAGAAAAAATGAATTTTTATTTGGGGCTTAACTTTTTGTCACTCGTTGAATGTTTCCACGGATTCAGCCAAGAGTTATCGCCATGGCAACCATTCCGCATAGTTTTGTATCGATCCCTGGCTCCTAGTCACCTGCCCAAACTTACTTTGTTTTCAGCGAAACACACAGTTACTATGAAAGTATAAATAACTACTAGGCGTCACAACTGCAGGTAAGAAGGTCACTAAATTAATATGTAGTTTTAGTTTTATCTTATGTTTGCTATTCCGGGAAACTTCGTTCCACCTGAGAATAATTAATATATGTACTCTTTGAAGCCCCTTGAGTATATAACATTTATCGTTTTTTCGCATATCAGGATGTATAAATAATATACTCTTTGTACTTTCTGTCTTTTCATCGGAGAACGTCGCATACGAAAAATGTATGACTTCTTGATAATTTTTTGATGTTTTTTACATTTTTTATTAGTTATTCTGCTATCCAATTTTCACAAATCCAACAAGTCAAAGACCAAAAAAAGTCTGTGTAGTGTTCTTGAGTTATATAGGTGTAAGCAACACGATTTTATTTTATATATGGACGCTTCACTTGCCAAATGGATTAAATACCCAAAACAAGAAATTGCGAAAACACTCACTTAATTTCCTCATAACTAGCGAGATTAAGACTTAAATCACATAACGCTTAAGTTTACGTTCTATTACATAAGATAAGTTAACTAAAGTGCAATTAAGCTGGTACTTATAAGTTATAAGGTGTCGCGATTCCTATTAGTCCAAGAAAACGTTATTAATATGAGTCAGCAGTAAGCTCTACATTAAAGTTTTGTAGCCTTTCCTAATAAAAATACTAACCGGAATGAAGGAATTAAATAGCTTATTTCTCGATTTCGACTCGATTCCACCGTAGACTTTTGCAGTAATTCAATCCTTACCAAGCGCCCTATCGTTTATAGCCTGTTCTGGGCACTCCTAATCTCATCGAAGTTTAATCATAATTTTAAATCAAAATTTAAAGCACATTCACATTAAATTGCTTTTGTTCCATCTACATATATACACTGCAGGCCATAAATGTATATAAGTAAAATATAAGGTAACCTCAGAATAAATCTTTATGGAGTGGAATTTGAAAGGTTTGAGACGAAAAAGCACTGAACTTATATGTCTACGAAGATCGTTTAACAATAAAAGATAAGAGAAAACTCTTATCTTTTATTGTTTTAAAAAATGTACTGTTGTAGATTACCTTCTAAAATACGTAGTTTTACAAATGCTGTAATATGGCGCCATCTGTTACTAGTTCACGTAAATTACTACCGTAAAACCTATGTTCTCCGGTGCTAGCATAATAATAGTACGTTGTAGTTCGCCAAATATCCGGTAGATGACAAAAGTTTCAACCTCTCCGTATCTTATGAATTCCTAGTAGGTACAATACCCGCGGAAAAAATTTTTCATTCACTAGGAGCATATAACACATTAAGGAGCTCACGAGAAAAAGAACATAGCTCCTGCATGGATGGATTATTACGACGTATAAGTGTTTCATTATACGTTTGAATAAAAATCCTTTAGTACAGCGCCATCTATTACACAAATTGCTACTGTACATTTATGTTCCAGGTCGTGCGTATATGTTACGTTTTAGTATGTCAAATATCCGATAGATGTCTTAAATTTAGCCGCTTTGATATTTATGCGATCCTGGTACAATAACCGCTAGCTGTACGTAACTTTTTCATTCACAGGAAGCGCCTGAAAAGAAAGTTTGCACCGTGCAAATCCAGAGTTGTCCGGAAATTTACGTGTACAACGGAAGAAGAAGAAACCACAGTTATTTTTTTATGAAAACTTTATTAATTAACTTATTATCAAAATCACTGACTTAGGCTCCCTTTTGGGCAGCGAGAAGAAAAAAGTTGTAGTGAATTTACAAATTACAAAAACATGGATAGACAATTTATATAGACACGTGTCTTGAAAATGAACAAGTAAATCTATTGAATACAATTCAACTTATTTAAATTAATACTTTCTACTACTATATTTTTAATTTTTTAGTGATATACTGAAGAAGGGCGATTTAAGTAGTATCCGTAAACGACCAGCATGTATGCGTAGATGTATGGATGCAGAAGAAGCGAGAGAGGTGTTCTAGGTTCGCGCCAAATGAAAATCCATGATCTCTGCCTACTCTCTACGGTTACGGGCAAACGTATTCTGAATTTAAATAATGAATTAGCGATCTGCTCCGGCTTCGCACGGGTACGTACTAATTAACTATAGGCTAAAACACGCGTGACGCTAGCTATAAGCTCAGCTAAGCCTATATTCCAAAATATTTTGAAATGATGTTGATACACAACAATCTAACCGTGGGTTTACAGTGCCGAAAACATTGACGGGTGTCGATTTAAAGGCAATGAATGGATTTCTGTTAATGGACCACCAACAAAAATCGTCCATTACAAAAACAATCCTACCTTTAAAGACTAGCTAAAGCTCGCTTTGGACATTACACAAAGCGAACAAATTTCATCCTGATCCATTTTCGGAGTATATCCCGTGCAAACATCGAGAAACGAGATTTTTAAGTGAAAATTTTGAAAAATACCCGCACAATGATTTTTTTTTAATGGACTGAGTGCGTTTCACCAGAATATTCAGAAAAAAATTAACTCTACCTAGGAGGTCGAGTGGTTTTTGATTGCGTTTCTGGTGTCAGAATTTAAAAAATAGCCGCCATCTTGAACATTTTAGTTACTGGATTGATTGCCTTCAAAGTAGATATCTAGGAGACTGAGTGGTTTTTGAATGCGTTTCTGCTGTCAGAATTTTAAAAATAGTCACCATCTTGATTTTTCTCTATCTAGATTTTGATGTCCGATCAACATAATAGGGTAGTTGACAGTATGAAGAAAATTGGCAGATTATAATTATATGGTAGTTTACGGTCTAAACATGTAAAACATAAATGGCTGCAATTAAAATAATAAATATTCATTTATTTTTAGAGAGATATAAAATTGTGATTTTGCTGTCATCAGTCACGTGACAACGAACGCCAATCAGAGCGCGTGACGCCACAGTCTGGTAAACACAAGAAATTTTCAACTACTTTGTAAAAATTAGCGTTTTCCAGTAATTTTGGAGCAAAATAATAGTAATCCCATTGATATCTACAGTTTTCTTACAGCTACAATAACTAGCTATTATATACGCAGTTTTTATAAAGGCAAATAGCACAAAATCGATGTTGTTATGATCGGGGGGCATTTGTCGCAACTAACCACCAATTTCTGCTCTGCAGAATTCCGTAATATCAAAACTTTTCAGTAAGTATACAACAGTAGCACCTAATATTTAAATGGCGATTAACATATGTAAAAGTATTTTTGTTATTTATATTCATAAATATTTCTGAGGTTAAGATCCATCCATACCATAAGATCTTTTAATATTAGTGAAATTTCTTTTTGTTTGAAATTTCTTTGAAAAACTGTGTATTGTAAAGTACAAAATATAGCAAAGCGTGACAGGAGTTATACACAGTACCATTGATTGTTGACGAAAAAGACATTATTCGTTTCTTCTTATTAATTTATCCTTAGGCACGTCGAATAACAGTGTCTGTGTTTTATTATTGTACTGATTTATTGCGGTACTATACAGTAATGATTAATATCCATTTTATATTATTTATTTCTTAAGCTTTTGATAATACTTCAACCAAACAGATGTTTAGCTCATTCGATCGATTCGCCGTGACAGGTAGACACGTTTTGGTTATGAAATATCAAAATGTTTATAAAATTGCTAAGTAAAATATGTTCTTGTTGTTTTTTTTACTGAAATATTAATATTTTGGATATTAATACAGCACAATAGACCATAAGACACAATATAAACCTGTTTCTTAAAAATCGTCAACTACCCTATTAGTAATATCTGTGCGAACCAGTATCCGGCCCACTGGTGTAATATTTCTTTCGAGGTTGAATTCTTACTATTTTAGTCAATGCAATCAATCAACGATCTTTCATAAATACATAACTAATTTAAGATAACTAGTTAAGATTCCGTTGTTTGAGGAAGAGAGTGAAAGAGGTAGTAAATATAAAAAAGGAAGAAAGAAAAGAGAGAGATGAAAAAAGATTGTCTGTCAACTTCCAGGCAAATATAAAAATGTTTTGTCAGTACAATCGAGAATGAATGTTGTTCTTGATGAGAATGGAGATATTCTGAATAATGAGAATAGTAGAAATTCTGAAGAGATGGAAGGGGTATTTTGAAAGTTTGTTTGAATGTGATGAGGCATCAATTACAGCAGTAAGTCATGAAGAAAAAGAC
>JWHW01025777.1:417731-437730 GCA_000931545.1 Papilio glaucus | reverse complement strand
TTGCGCGTAGTTTTTACCTACTTTGTGGTTTAATCTCTTGATATCTTTTAAACTATTGGGCAGAATGATATAGTTCAAAGGGCAATTATAATCTCCATTAAATTCTCTTGATAATTAACACATTTAAATGGATAAGGATTCATACCGAGACGAATAACAGTGTAGTAAGTGGCGTATGAAAAAAATGGTTATTGTGAGACAACCATACAAGATAGATATATATCATCGCGGATTTTTAATTAGCTTATTTAAAGGGCTACAAATATTTCTTACATCATTTTAATTTAAGGCCTATAGTTTTGCCTACGTAAGCCTAGAAAGTAAAACTCAGCGTTGTCATATTATCCATTATTAAGAATAACTCAAAAACTACCGGTCGGATCTTGAATAAAAAAAAAATGGGACCAAATGGCGAGTAGTAGAACAAAAAAAGAATCATTGAAATCGGATCATAAATCACGGAGTAATCAATGTACATACATTGAAAAAAACCCATAGAATTGATAACCTCCTTCTTTTGAAGTCGGTTAAAAATGAACGAATTTATTTGAATACCGTTCCCGTATTATCGTATCGTATCATTCGTTGTACTCTTTGCGCGTTATAAATTATTAAATTCTTACATTTTTTTTGAGGATAAACAGAAATAGCGCATGATGTGCCGTAAGAGTGCGGTACTGAACTGTAGATAGTTTACTTTTACTCTAACTACAAATCGGTTGTCTTAGTAATTCATAATGCAATAAGAAATTAAGTATACTACTTTTCCTTTTGTAACCTTCCCCTAATATATTTCTTATCAATTAAATGTTTTGCAAGGTGTAAATAACAGTTTCAAAGAAAGTGACTATAGCTTTAAATTTGTATTACACTTCGAAATTCCATATGTACATTACATTGAAATTTGTTCGTTATCCATATGAATTCCATCACTTCAGTTAATAGGATGTGAAAAGGTTAAGGTGGAAATCTATTTACTCTACTACTATTACTTTAAAGTTATTTTCATTTGAAACTTCTGTTTCTGTATAATTTGTTGCTACGACTGGTTAAGCGTTGCCATAGCAACTCAATCACCGGACTTTATGAAGCTAACAGTACACAATGAGTATTTTTTAACAAGTCCATATTTATCTCTGGACTCTATTCTCTTACACGACCAAAGTGATAGGCAGAACTAAAGGAGTCTCTGTGTATAATCTGAAATTGATTTAGAGTAAATACAAAGTTGTTTTATGAAATAATTTTGCTCGAAATCAAAGGATCGAGTAAAATAAAGGCGCTCGTATACGGCGCATTGACTGACAACGCGTTGATTCATGTAACGGCTTCGTAAAATTATATAGCTACATGTTTCACATTAAACATGTAGCCGGTCTGCTTGCTACAATTGCACGCGCGTTCCCATCGCTCCGCCTCGCTCTGCCTGCTGCTCGTCCGTTGTCGGCCACGTGAACACTCCACTACCTAATAGCCGTAATTTAAACAAACCTCCCAATTCGACGATTTTAGGAATAAAATCCTACTGGGAGCTTCTATTTTCTCAGAATCTTAACACGTGTTAGGTATTCGTATCGAATAATAATAATTTTATGAACGACGGCCCCGGCTATATTTAAATAAAAATCTTTGATGGTAAATAAGGGAATAGTTGAAACCGTTCGCCTATGTCGATATTCAAGCGGCGAATGTGTAATTTCTTTCGATAAATGACTTACAATTTGGTGATCGAAAATTAAAGTGCGCACTCAGTGAGCAAGCGCGCGCTCTGGTGTATGTCATCACTTTCCAGATCGTGGTAGCAAGTCGAGGGGTTTGGCGATGGGATAAATTGCTCCAAGTTGGGCGGCGACGAGTGACGCGCGCCGGGGCCACTCGTACCCGATTGCAGTGCTCCCATCGTTTAACTATAGATTTATAGTTTTTTAAGTGGTGCGCTCAGGTGAGGAAGAAAATATTACAGTGCAACGAACTCCGCATGACAAAAAAAAAACAACAAAAGCAAAGAGAACTCGCATAAATCGCACAGCAATGAACGATAATGATGAACAAAATACACTTTTTATTTCGAATAATCGCCAGCGATAAATGTGAATCCTGAATGCCGGATATTTGTGGTGCGCGTGGCAGTCAAAATATTTTAATGTCACTACAGCAATAAAAAGAAGATAATTCTTTTATTATATTGATGTTATGTGCTCCTAATAAATTGTTTTACGATGCCGGGGCGGGTCGAGTGATAGTTTTATTTCCGATATTATTTATTACAGTGTAAAATAACTATACAAAGCGATGGTTTATTCGGTTAGTTTGGCATTAAGGATTCACGGGGACGCAATACAGCAGAAAATCTACAATAGTCGTGTTAATTATACTAAGGATACAAATTATTACTATGGACATTATCAACAAACCTTTGTATACTAAACACGGCATTGTTGGTGGATAAAAATTCAAAAAAATCAACAAATTCACTTTTTCAATTCGCTTTCTTTAAATCAGTTAATTAAAATCTGTACCTGTTTTAAGAGATCGTGAAGGAAACATTATTTCAGGTCACGGACGATGTAAAATTTCGAAGATAATCTGGTATTGCGCCTCCGAACCATCCTAGATGAAGCAAAATTATTTAAACCTTGTTAAACCCAATAAAATACATACATAAATAATACCGAAGTAAGGTCGTACATCAATTAATCTTCTTATGTACTCGTATATATGAATAGAGTTATTCTTGATAATGAAAATAATAAATGTGTTTAAAAAGTACCTTTAAAACCATATTGGCGTAGACATACGTGAAACGTAAAGTTTGAATTTCAGTTATCTAATCTTACTTTTGACCTGATGTTATTTGGACCCATGTTGGTGTTGATAGTGAGAGCAGAGTTTGGAGGTTAAGTTAACAATATTGCGTCAGAATCACGGAAACTTTATAAAGACACAAGCGCTTTAAAAAAGCTTTGACATTTTCTATATTTGGAGACAGCTCGAACAAACATTCGATTATAGTTTTAAGATTTTTTTAAATATCTAAAACGAAAAAAAAATAAAAACAAACAGTGGGTTAGTGAAGTCACATTAATTTATTTCAAGATTGCGTCATATTGAGTTACGGCTATAAAAACAAGATAAACAAAGATCTATGGTTGACGGGGTAAAAGGGTGAACTGCAATCATTTTGTTCCGGCGGCGTGGTAGATGTATTTTGTTTTTATGTATTTACAGTAGTCGGGTGCGGGATTTCAGAGCGTTTCGTGCAAGAAGCTTCATACAAATTACGTACGAGGCCACGGACCGCACACATCGCGTTAAAACTGTGAAATGCATCGATCTCCGTGTCAATTACACTGACTATTTTTAACGTGTTCAAAACGGTTTCTAAACCGATGCCGATATAGCGCTTCTGTTTGCCTTACATTGTGTTGTTTAGTCTTTCCATTTGAATTCCAAAATAATTGTCATTAAATGTTATAAAAAAGAATTTCAACATATTATCTTATCTATTATAGGTATATAATCTATTATATTAACATAAACACTAATTAGAAGCAATTATTTTAATCAAAATTGTTCTCAGTGAGTCAATCATTAGGAAGCATTCGAATTTATTTTTTATAAGTTATGTACCCTATCTATTTTTTTTTTATCTTTTGTATCTGTATGTCTCCTTGAATAAATAATTAAATACATTTTAACATCACTTACTTGCGTTCTTTAATCATACTGCAGTAAACGAATGTAGAAATCACTATGAACATCAATTAAGTCCCGGAATCGACCGGACCCATACCTAAAAGTAACTTTTGGTCATCCAATTTTTACTTCAATGTTTTGAACCAAAGATAATGGACCATGAAATCCAACTCGATATACGTGTATAAAAATAATAATTTTTATTCGTGATATGTGTACACTAGACTACGTCTCGCTCCGTATTCAGCCAATATTATAAACTAACAGAAAAGCTTAATAGAATTACGTACGTAAAGCCTTCTCGTTGATCACTCTGTCTATTAGTGAAAATTGTATGAAAGTTTATTAGGTTTATGCCAGACAGACACGGCGAGGAGTCTTTGTGTGTGTGTGAGTGCTTATTATTCTAATGATTTATTATACCAAGTATTCTTTGTTTCTGACGCGTTCATTTATATGAATAGTTTTATTTGTATTCTGTCGATCACGTCGACTGTCAAACGCTTGACAATTATGTCTAAAGCGCTGAGGTTACATAAGAAAAGTTGATCGTTAAGTTTTCTTAAATTTTCAAAACATTCCGCGCAACTTTCTTAACATTTTCTTTCATAAGAACCTTCTCCTGACATTACCAAAACATAAAAAAATAGCGGTATCGGTCCAGCCGTTCACGCTTGATGCCGTGTCCAAGGGAAATACGGATTAATTTATTTATATAAATGTCACTGCACAAGATCGGCACCAATTTTCAGCTCTCTGCAAAACACTGGAAACTGATATTTCAATTTCAACCGTACTATACGGTAAGCTTTTAAGAGTCTGATAAGGCTAAGCAACCATCAAAGTGTCTGATAGCTCTGAATACATCTTTTAATAGTTTTTCAAGTAATATGTACGCATATAAAAACGAAAAATGTTTTTTTATCGAATAAGGTAGCATACGAGCAAGCGGATCACCTGATGCTAAGTGAACGCTACCCATAGACATCCGCAACAAGCACATGTGTTGCAGATGCGTTGCCTACCTTTAATGGACAGAGGAGGGCATAAACAGGAAAAGAAAAAGGATATTTCCTTTTCCCCGTTAACCCCTCTTCGTCCAATCTTATGCCCGTTCCCATCCTATCCTTATAAAGAAAGGGTGGGAAGGGGAAGAGGACTGAAATTAGGCCTCCGGCACCTCACTCATAAGACGAAGCGCAGAGTACTTCTACTTCACGCTTTTTTTCTGTGAGGTTGTGGTATTTCACCGGCCGAACCGGCCCATTCGTGCAACAGATGTTGTTGCGGGCTCTACCACTGTTGTCTATACAGTCTTTATGAGTATTGAATTTTTATTAAATTTTATTATACATTGATTATTTGCATGATGGTGGAAACCGTTTCTAAGGACGTTGTGTGATTTAGAAGGAGTTATCTAAGGATATCTAGGAGATACACAGAGGACATGAAGAGCAACTTTGCTGTATACTATTTACAGAAGATACTCAATGTAGTGGAAACAGAAACATCAGTTTTAATGAACTAATTAGGTCCTAAAGGTGATAGGGGTGAATTGTTAAAGGCCCGGCTCAAAGTTTAGCAAGATATTACTTTGTCCCTGAGAATTTGTACTCTCTGTAGTGGAACAAACCTGTTAGGATTTGAGCCCGCATTTTTCAGTTATGTTTGTCACCACCTTCAATATTTAAAGAACAAGAAGAGTTACAGTGCTGCCTGCATTTTTATGGAGGACAATTACCGTACAAATAAAACTAACTAACGCTTGAAGTGCATAATAAATTTGCCAACATTAAGGGAAGTCATTAGAACATTACCTACATATCTTTGGTGATTATTAAAAGTACTATTTGTATAATCTTTAGGCATCAGGTGAACTGCTAGCTCCTTTGAATTATTCCGGTATAAAATAGCCGGTTGATCTCGCTCCGTGTCAATTAGTAAATCCGTCCAACCAAGCTTTATAAGAGCAATATAAAACGCTTATAAACGTTGTTCTAGTATAAAAGCTTTTTAAAGGCAAGCGAATGTTAGGTATGAGTTGTAATTTTGAACAGGCAGAATGACATCAGTTAGCGGGTTAGCCGTAAACTGAAAATGAAATTTAAAATGTAAAAGGAGACGAGCGCTATCTACATCCAAGACTGAATTAAAACTTTCAAACACATGTCAGTTACGTTAAATAAAAAAAATGCTCATAAACGGAGCACCTATATCCAGGAATAAACATTGTATCAAGGTTGTGTTTCTTAAAATTCGTTCTCGTCTTTTTCTTTTTTCATTAAAGCGTGCTTGCGTCCGAGTTCCTCCGTCGGTATTCTTGAAATACCTATTGCATTTATAAAGATCAAACGGCTCTAACAAACGGGCGTATGTGTAAACAGATCATACGTGCCTACAGGCGGCGCAGGCGCAGTCATCGTGGCGCGTACGGAAAGTAACACGCCATTATCTCTGCGTAAACCGAATCATATCACCCCGCTCTCGTCTAGCCTTTAGTTTTATATTCAATCGATTTTAAAATAAGAAAGCGTAGACTATCGATACTACTGATATGTACCTACAATTTTATGAGTAAACATGTCATATTTTTCGGTGTGTCGGCATCGATGACGTTTTACATGAGTGTTTTTCAATACGACCGATTTACAAAATTTTACTTGCATTTCTAAAAATTACATTTTATTTGGAATCTTTTGCAGTAATTTAACTTCAACTAGTCTGAGTAATGTTAAACGCTTATTGAGAATCGATAACAGTAAAACTATTCATCTGTTCATTAATCTGTTAATTTATTTATTAATAATTATTATTAATTCGACGTATTCCCGTTAGGAGGAGATAGGTATGTCTACTTGCGATACTTTAACAACCATATGCATTATGCAAAAGTGAACCATTTTTGAGTTATCATGTTTTTTAGATTTTTTAAATATAATTCAAAAATGCAACTAAATTTTTTTTTATAATAAAGTATGAATTTAAATCTTATTTTTTACTGATTTATGAAAAATGATTAAACACTGGTTATTTATCAATATTAAAACAACAATTATCGGTCCAAATTTAAAATATAACATTAAATTTTTCACCAAAATACCTCAAAAATAAAAAAAAAAAACGTTATGAAACTTGGCTCGTAGATTATTTAAAAAAAACTTGATCTCCAAAATTGCATAATAACTAGGAACTTATTTCAAAGACACTTAAAAATAAATTATGACAAAGTAAGCAGGCGGAAGGAAATTCGTATTCGAACTGAAATAGGTCGTTCTTTAAAATTTCCATAAAATTATTTGAAATAATACCCAATGTAAATAAAACAAAAAATACAAATTTAGAACTAGTAACAATTTAGTAGTAATAACAATTAATAATAAGTAACATTTAAGACTTTTTGTAATTTAGCCTAAAGTTCTTGCTCGAAATGACTGGTTCCAATTTTTGTTTAAAATTTGTATTTTTTGTTTTAGTTACATTTGTTAGTTTTTTAAATAATTTTATGGGAATTTTAAAAATTATCGCAAATAGTCACCCCTATCACGGGAATACGTCGAATTACATGTATATAATGATGTGTATCAGAACCGTGCAAAATCGAAATCAGTAAGTGCAACAAACTTATTTATTTAAAAATATCTGCTCGTGCGTTAGAAGTAAATGAAGAAGGAACGGTTTTGTTACCTTCGAAACTTCACAAGAGGAGAACTCACCGATGACCGATATTGATGCTGGCATTTTAATATCATCGCCTAACGTTAAGTAATTACCGCCACTGATCAATATCCACGCCAATGGACCTGCAGATACATGCTGCATACCTACTTCTATATAAAAACAAACACAGGCTTTCATAAGGATTGCCGACAGAAAGGAAAAATCAAAACAGGTGGGAAGGCGCGACAATAGTTCATAAATAAATCAATAATCAACAAAAATAAACCGTTGTATCTTAACAATATATTTAAAAATGAATGAAAAAATGTCTGTCGAAACTGTTTCAAATTAAAATAAGCATGTCGAGCAAGTCGATCTTCCGAACCTATAAGTTTTGCCCTACCAAATATCGTCTAACGCTGCGAAAGAAGTTTTCACTTCAATAATTGAAGCGTACTAAGGCTAATTTACTAATTTTAAAGGGTATTTTGTAGTCAGATAATGAGACTCTTTAAACTTACTTCGCGCTAAAGGCAAGCGCTGCAAGCGTTGGAAGCGCTGCCAGTGCACATGTTACCGCAGCTTTTATGACCGTCGTAAGGGAGTGTTGCTGCTTCTAAGAAAGAGCCCGAAACGCACATGGACTGCAATAAATCGTCGATTATCCGGCCCTGAGCCCGGCTCACAGAATTTAATAGACGTCTATGTAGGCACATACCGCTTCTAAACAGGTACTTATGTTTAAAGTCTGACTCAAAATAATTTTTTGCACCCGAATAAGATTTATCAGATAATTATTTGATCATTATGTTTGTTAAAATACGACATGACAGAATTTCCTTGATCAAATATTTAAATTAATTTTAGTACAAAATATTACTTTTAAGGTTTTTATTCAAAGAGATTGTGGGGAAAAGTTTTTAATGTCAGATAGATCATTTTCTTTTTATTACGAATTATCAATCGCTTTGGCATTCGGTCGCATCGTAGCATTAAAATTAATTCGAACTTACCGATATTTTAAATACTTTTTTGGATAACAATTTATATTACGACTCAAATTATTGGAATTAAATAAGATAGGATAGTTGCAATAGTAATACTACTAGCGCCATCTACTGTCCGTATCCCAAGAATTATTGAAAGCAATATTGCGCACATTAAAAGCGAAAGTAATATAATGACGTCAAACTGCGCAAGAATATTACGTACAGCAATGTATTGATCGAATTCTAACATAAAACTCCTCATGAATCATGTACTCTTGGTACACAATTTTGTTGAATTCATGGAAAACCTACCTATACATTTTTCGGATTTTTTTATCTTTATTTTTTTTTCCTTAGGCTAGACCGACCAGCAGAGGAGAGGATTCCCGATAATCCTCGTCATATGAGTGGCGAATACTTTACAAAACGAGGTGACCGGGAATCAGCACGTCCCTTTTACGGTCCTTATCACCAATGACAGGACTCACCACAATAGTGTAACTCTCTGTTCAGGCCCGATCTATTTTCACGAATAAAATACTATTGTTTAGAAATAATAATAGACCGATATCATTCATATATGAGTGAAAGGTCAACCATTTTTGAGTTAACGTGTTTTTTAGATTTTTCGAAACGAAAAATGCAACATTAAAAATTTATTAAAAAAAGTATCAATCTAAATCTCATTTTTTTTTATTTACAATTTTTTTTTAATCTATTAATAATAAATTTATTTAATTTTTTAAAGTTATTTATCAATATTAGTTAAACAATAATTATCAGCCCAAATTTAAAAATGAGAGACGTGTAACGATATTATTTCAATATATTGTTGAAATTTATTTCCACTAAAAACCATAAACAAAAAAAGTTATGAAGTTTGGCTTGCAGGTTATTTTAAAAGCATAACCGTTTTCCTAGCTTTCCAACAACGTATCACAACTAGGAACTTATTTTAATGGAGCTGACTAAAAAATGATCACAATGGAAGCAGGCGGAAACTTTCATTCGAACTAAACTAAAGGTCGTTCTTTAAAATTTCTATAAAATTTATTAGAAACAATAATCAATGTAAATAAAACGAAAAAATTATATTTAAAATAAAATTTAAAACCAGTAACAGTTTAGTAGAATTACCAATTAACAAGTAATAATGCACAATTCAACCAAATAGATTCACTTTGATTGAAAGGAGAAGTGAAAGATATAATAAAAATAAAAATTTTAAATTTGGTATATATTGCTAATTAATGTTAATAATCTTATGTATAATTTTTTTTTGTATTACTAACATTCGGTTTTAAGTTTTGTTGGATACTAACAAATATGGATGTATATCTGAAATAAATATTATTATTATTATTATTGGAACAATCATCTTCTTGATATATTAAAATTAAAATGTATGACAATATGTCAAGTACAAAAAAAACCAATACGTTTTTTTTGTACTTTACATATTGTCATATACATAAATATTATTATAACTACCACCTATTCAAGTATTCAATACAAAGCCAAAATAATGTGAGAAAAAGGAAAAGTAAACTCAACAAGACGGCAAAACTAAAATAAAATATTGTTAACTAACTAAATGTGAGTCAGCAGAAAACTAGCCGCACTGTAAGACGCGCTTTATAAAGCGACTGTGCTACCAGTACACAGCTAAACTCACACAGTCATGAAACTTGCGAATCAATACTCTGACAAATACTGATAGTGAAAGTACTGTAAAGGATACATTGTTACACACGTTACGATATTTACCGAGATTATGAAAAATATTGTTTTATAGAAATCCTAGCTACTAGCACGCATTCGTTTCTCATTTTTCGACTGGATTTTTTGTAGATGACTATAATAACTTCGAACAATGCGTATGTCAAAAAAATCTGAGAACATGACACATTACCATGACAACCAATCTTGTTAATGAAGGTTTTATTAACCTCGGCAGTAGTTTTTTTTTTCAGGATAAAAGGTAAGTACCCCATTCATTTTCTGTACATTTGAACATAACAAAACACAACAAGTGCAAATTTCCACGATGATCAGTTAAGTTCAGGAGTTAAAGCGTATAAAACTAGCAAACAAACTTACATTCGCATTTATAATATTAGTTAGGATACGATGCTAACAGTGGTAGAGCCCGCAACAACATCTGTTGCACGAATGGGCCGGCTCAACCGGTGAAATACCACGACATCACAAAAGACAGGCGTGATGTAGAAGGCTTTTCGTCTGTTGAGTGAGGTGCCGAAGGTCTAATTTCAGTTCATCATCAATCATCCAGTAGTGGTGAAGAGGGTTGGACGGGGACGGGATAGACGAGGAAAAGGAAATATCCTTTTTACTGTCCATCGCCTCATCTGTCCTCTAAAGGTAAGCAACGCATCTGCGACTCATTTGCTTGTTGCTATCCACTATCCACCACCCATAGGCATCCTAAGGGTAGTGGATAGCTGTCGCTTATTAATATTAGATTACCCGCTAGCTTGACTCTGTTTTTTTATTTATTACAATTTATAGTTAATGCAAAACAACTAGACATTTATATTGATCTTATATTCTAGATTATAATAAATAAAAATGAAAAAAATATATATTTTACTGGTTATAAATATCTAAAGTGCGGGAGTCCACTGGGTGAAGGCAGAAAAAGACCGATCTTTGTGGCGTTTTTTTTGGAGAGTCCACGGCCTGCAGCAAACGTTTTGCGGCCGTCAATGATCATAAAAGATTTATTCTCTTAATTATAACTGTGGAATTAAAATTTTTACGTTGTCGTAATTAACTAATTTCCTAATTATTAAGTCAAAACTACGGTAAAGAAGCGATAACGTAGCGTTATGTACATTTTGACGTATTTACCGTACATAACAATGGATACCTGAACCCTTCATAACGTCGGATGAGCTTTACTCCTCTGGAATTATGAATTCCTAGTACATAAAACTATTCGGCGCCATTTTCCGATAGGATGTATCTTTGTCCTAATCCTGATTATTTAAAATAAAATATATATTTTATAATGAAAACATTATTTTAATTATTTATCTGAACATTAGAGGACACGTTTTTAAGACAACTAATAAAATTATTTTTGTTATATCCATTTAATATATGATGATATGATGAGAATACTTACTACTTATTTACTACGTAAAACAAACAAAACTCACTAGCACTGGAAGTGGAGGTGTCACCAAAGGTTTTCAGAAGATACTTTAGTTTATTTTGATTCGTAGACCATTTGTTACTAGATTATAAAGTTTTGTTTTCATTTGCTGGCGCCTTTGAATTTCTATACAAAAAATGAGGTTCGACAACTTTAAAAACTATAAATAATTGAATGATTTCAAATTTAAAAACTCGTAAAGTTCAATTCAAGTGCCAGATCAGTCATTCGTCCTCACCGAACTTAAGCTTGCCGACAAAACACAAGAAAAAAATTTAAAAATAATTTGTTAGAACATAAAAAATCCTAGGAATTGATTGTAGCGCAAATTGCCGGAGTCGTTCTTAGTGTACCAATTGGTTCAAGAACAGAGAGACAAAACAAGTCACATTGAGTTTATCCCCCAAGACATAACTTACCTGGTTTGTAACCAACCAATCTTCGAAAGACTTCGAGCAAATTTTAGACGGCGCTCCACAGTATTTTTTGTTTTTTGATGAATCAAAAATAGCATAATCTCGTCAGTCCTGTGCAATATAAATTTCCCCTCCTATATAATATACGACGCGGAATAGTTTCGTGTACCAGGAGTTCATAATTTAAAGGAAATAAAGCTCTGATTTATAACAAGTGCAGCGATCCACTGTCACCCGATAATTTTTATTTGCTTTTTTATAATAAATTTTTCTTTGCCAACGAAAAAATGTATTTTCGTTATTATTTTAAGAGGAGAAAGATTAAAGATATTATCTTAAGAATAAAAGAAATCTATATAATTAAATTTAATAAACAACTTTTAAAACTACACGTTCGAAATGTAAGTTCTTTAAGTAGGTGAAAATGTGTCGGAGGCGGTAAAAGTATTAGACGTAAGATATTACCGCCTCCGACACGTTTTCACCTACTTAACAGATCTGAAATGGAGTGAGATTCACATCGCTTTATGTTAACTGTATAATATCACTACAACAACAATAAAAATAACATTAACCAAAGACAAAGAAACCTTTAGTTTATTTACGATGACATATACTTATTTATCTTTCACTGCGTACGTAAAAGTAATGGGACGATCTTGTAAAATATTCGCAGAATTTTAGAAAACAAAGCACTAGTTACCTTTACAGCTCTATCGCCAAACAGTTAATAACTCGGTTAAACTCCATGATGTCTGTTACATCCTTTTCACTAATTTTCACTTTCAAATTGCTCGTAGTATTATATTGTTTAGAAATCGTGCGATTGAAGTGTGCATAGTCGTTACTCAAAATCTTTGCATTTTGGATTTTAATGTAGGTATAACAATTTGTATTTTATTGAATAAACTTGTGCTTCAGCTTGAATCCTGCCTAGCCTGCCTAGCAATCGCAGCCAATGGATATTGGCTGCGATTGCATGCACACATATGTATGGTACGTACTAATTTAGTAGTAGTCTGTGCACTTTTCTTTTGAAGTGACCCACGTAATGACCGGGCGGAAATACTGACGTAGACGACTAACGTCGGCAATTTGTTCCATTCCAT
Organism: Papilio glaucus; assembly: GCA_000931545.1. NCBI lineage: Eukaryota > Metazoa > Arthropoda > Insecta > Lepidoptera > Papilionidae > Papilio > Papilio glaucus. The sequence goes on along the minus strand of JWHW01025777.1, from coordinate 424,685 downwards.
TGTTGTACTAAAAATGAACAATGATTTAAATTGTTTTGTTCGAATACGTAGTATGATGGACAAGGAAATGATGGAGTAGTTCGTTTGGAATCTACATAAAAAATGACCACAACACGATAATAACTTGTGGACTTTTCGTAGCAAGTTCATGCTACGTAAAAGTAATGCTACGGATTGGTAGAGTACGATTGTAATTCACTACGTCAATGCGCAGATCTTGATACAACCATTTAGACTTTTGATTAATATTGATAGTTTTTAGTTTCTATGTAAACTCTCTCTTTCTCTCTCTCTCTCATACCCTGGGAGTCATTGATTCATATGTGTGATGTGGACGAATATCGTATCGGCTGCAATGACGACGACGATATATTACAAAATTGGTTTTGATTCTTGTATGATGTTTCTAATACCTCATAAACATTTGATTTCTTATCAGAATATGACCTTCCGATACAAAATGTAAAGGTTTTAACTCCTTTGTATGTAACAAAGGCGTGATAAACTCGGTGAAAAGCCTTTAATTTGCTATCTCTTTTAACCTATCAGAGTTAAACAACGTAACATTGATTATCTATATATTAAGAAGAAAAGCGCAGCAAACTTAGGGCTCATTTTACAGAATTTAAAGAACATTGCGCGGACGGAGTGAAGTGTACGAGAATTGGCAAGTTTTGAGGAGGAAAAACGGAAAAAGCTAAAATGTTTATATTATAATAGCAGTTGCCCACGGCTTCGCACGCAGTCGTTTCTTATTGTCCTCGTTAGACATTTAATAATATATAATAAATCAGCCTTTTCTAGAATGTTCCCCACTGCATGGGCACAGAGCTCCTCTCCGAGAGAGGGAAGGGGCCGTAATCCACCACGCTGGCCCAGTGCGGGTTGGTGGATGTCACATGTCTTCGAATGTATTGGTTCTAAGACATGCCGGTTTCACGATGTTTTCCTTCACCGTTTTTGGAGCAGTGGTGATGAAATAAATTAACACAAAGTAAAGCGCCTGTCTGGGTTCGAACACGCGACCTACAGTACGTAAGTCGGGGCCTAAACCACTGAGCCACCACTGCTCCACAGTGTGTTAGACATTTACTCGTAACTTGATTTCGCGTATAAAACGTCGCCTTGGTATGGTATGACATGACAATAACAAAATGTCAAGATGTTGGTACGGTGGTTACATTTTCCTATCCCTCGGAAAGGTTTTTTTACGAGATAAAAGCTACCCTATGTCATTTTCTATAATACTCTGGAAAATGTGGGTACAAAATTTTATGATGAGATTGAGTAGTTTGAGTGATAGTGTCACAAAAATATTTACATTCGTAGTTGAAATATAAGTAAGGATGTGTTACATTAAACTAAGCAAAATATTCCTTCTTCTTTCTTCGAGATAAAAACATATATTTTAGATTAATTAAATAAAAATTAAAAATAATGTATTGTGGGCGAATGTCGACCACTGACAATCAATCGAAATATTTATTACACAATCCTACAAAATCAAAAATGTCTTTGTCCTAACATTTATTTTGTGATTTTTTCATTCAGTATGCTTCAAAATAAACAAGAAATACCCATAGTTATGCTAACAAATCCTTTTTCTTGAGTTATCATATTTAAATAAAAAGTATTGAATATTTATGATGTTTTTAAACATACCAAAACATATCGCTCTCTCTCTCTCTCTCTCTCTCTCATAGCGTCTACAGGAGTCACACAACAAAAACAACAATTAATTCTTTTGTTGAAGACTCAAAGAGGTTGAAATATCAAATAGAAGGTATAAATGATGTTGATCAGTGATATAATACAAAAAGTAGCAGATATGCTATTAGAGGTCGAAAAGTGAAGACTCCGAAACGTCCCAATTATAAATAAAAATAATTAGTTTGTCTTATAAAACATCAGTGAGAGAATTCCGTTTCCGATATAGTCAAATGTCGCGAGGACTATTAATGGTCAGACGCATCCCTTCCCGTCAGGTTCGTCATTACTGATCGGCATTCATAACTTCTGTGATGAAAATCCCACGCTAATTTCAATTTCTGTAGAACCAGCGCCCGTCAGATCTCTTCTGTGTCATACTACATCACGTGCTTACTCTTGTTGATTTCGAAACAATCGAATTCTGGATTTAAACGCAGCCTGTCGTAGACATAACATTTACATCACCTTTCGAACTATTTTCTCGTTGGTAGCATCGTTCAGTCTTTGTCAATAAATGAGCGACTTGATTGTGCACACCACACACTTAAATTGCCTTTAGAAGCCACCTGGTCAGTGGTGACTAATTCAGATTCCTTTTAGACATTGTGTAATGTTAAAAAAATAATAATATTAAAAATACACCCTACGAAATATATAAATTCAAAATAATTTGAGACACATCTGCTATGACAAATTCTACAGAGGAAGTACTTATAAACAACAAAAAAAGATACGGTTCACTTTTAAACTTTTTCTACTATTTCTTATTTTTTAGTAATTTGATATGATATTGAAAGATGATAAGAATTTATCCATAAAGATAGGTTTCGATTTTTTTTTAAATAATTTTTTTTTTCCAAAACATTGATCAACCGTTAAACTGTTTCAGTATATTTTTTGTGTCTAGCTTATCGACATTTCATACTCCCTCATAAAAGTCAAAATTCGTGTTTACTGTTGTTATAAGTATTTGTTAAAGGGAACTTTAAAAGCGTTATATCACATTCCGTTAGTAGCGAAGTCGTCAAGAACGTTAACGTGAGTGTAATGTGTTTGGCAGTCAACGACTGCCGTTGCACCACTTGAGATGGTGACGTGAAACAGAAGCGCTAGTGGTGGCGAGGGTTAAAGGTTGTCATCGCCCCGCTCGAGTGGTAAAAAATATACCTTTTATATATCCTTAATGTTTAACCAAGTTATTCAGATATAATTTGATTGACAAACGCTGTATGGGCTATGTAAAGAAAGGCTGTACAATTTTGTCTGAACAAATCGCTTCTTTAAATTGGAGCTAAACTGGAATAATAAAGAATAATACTAATAATAATAAAGTTATTTATTATTATTCTAAGCATCCTGGCATCGTCTTAAGGTATTTATAATTATATATTATAATTTAAGTAGTTAATAGTCTATTATCTTCGAGATAACACGTTTTTCTCGGGCATGTTAGAAGGATGAATGAAGAGAGAATAACGAAACAAATTTATGTTGCAAGTGTGAGTAGCAATGTGAACTTATATCGATCATATTACTGGCTTACTAAAAAGGGGCGATATAAGGCGCAACCGACGAGCATGTATGCGTAGATGTATGAATCTAGAAGAAGCAAGAGAGGTGTGCCAGGATCGCGCCAAATGGAAATCCATGATCTCTGCCCACCCCTCTGGGTTACGGACGTCAGCGCATATTTATTTATTTATTATAACACTCGTTGACCGACCATGATCGGAATACAGTTTACTGTGATATGCATTGCATAACTCGCGAGTTGTGAGTTTAAATTCCGAGTCAGGTCGTGAAATGTTATATTATCACGCCCGTAGCCGAGAGGGGAATGCAGAGATAACGGATTTCCATTTACCATTTAAATATCGAATTGTTCTTTAGATAGACAGAGATAACAGTTACCCCTTTTAATAGGGCTTAGGTTTTAAATGTTACAAAATCCTATCTTCTTGAACTGTACACAACATTTAGAATGTCCTTTTTCCCTATCTATATAGATAAATAAAATTGAAGTGTCTGTTGTAATATCAAATTTAAATTCCCATACCCAGTATACATGATGTATATATGGTACTTATAACAAAAATACAATTTTTAAAATTTTTGTCTGTCTGTCTGTCTGTCCGGTTATTCCGGGTAATCTCCGAAACGACTGAACCGATTTGGATGGGACTTTTACTGAAAGATAGGTAATATTGCAAGGATTCAAATAGGCTATATTGAGTTAAGTAGTAATAATTAGGGTTCCGCGCAAAAAGTTAAAAACCCTCGAAATTGTGGACAAAATTACGCGTCGCCGTATCGAAAGGGCCGCCCCCCACCTGCGATGTGGCAAAGGTGGCTTTAAAGCAGTTTAATAAAAAAAAATACTTGCGTACTTCATTGAAGTGTAAACTTCTTAGCCGCGTTAGATCTTATAGGTTCGCGAGATCGACATGCGCAAAATACGGCAGCGACAGCGTCATCAACATGCTTATTTTCTTCTATACAGATAAATACAATTGAAGTGTATGTATGTAATCTATATCTATCTATACAGATAAATAAAATTGAAGTGTCTGTATGTAATATCAAAATTAAATTCCCATACCCAGTACACATGACGTATATACGGTACTTATAACAAAAATACAATTTTTAAAATTTTTGTCTGTCTGTGTGTCTCTCCGGTTATTCCGGGTAATCTGCGAAACGACTGAACCGATTAGGATGGAACTTTTACTGAAAGATAGGTAATATTGCAAGGATTCAAATAGGCTACATTGATTTAAGTAAATTAATGAGAGTTCCGCGCAAAAAGTTAAAAACCCTCGAAATTGTGGACAAAATTACACGCCGCCGTATCGAAAGGGCCGCCCCCCACCTGCTGTGTGACAAAGGTGGCTTTAAGGCAGTAAAATAATAAAAAATACTTTTTTACTTTATTGAAGTGTAAACTTCTAGGCTGCGTTAGATCTAATAGGTTTGCGAGATCGACATGCGCAACATGCATCAGCAACAGCGTCAGCAACATGCTTGGTGTACTGATAACATCTTAAACCGCATTAGATGATTTTTGGTAGGGTTGGTGGTGGTGACGGTTGTGCTATTGGTGATGATGGTGGTGGTCGTAGTGGTGATGTTGACGGTAGGTAGTTTTTTTTTCAAACATCCTTATATCCATACATCCATACTTACAAACTTTCGTATTTATAATATTAGTACGATTATAACACTCAAAATATCAGTTGGAATTTTTTAATTTTTTCCCGCCGTCTTTTTTTGTTATTATTAATTGCCTTGAACACGTGCATTAATTCTTTACCACTTTTTTAACTTTTAAATTGAATATCAACAACACCGGGTGAAATGCAGCTCTATACAGATAAACATTTAAATTGTTAGTTAATATCAAAATATAACTTTGATACTGATGCTTTACGTTTTATTTTGTACGGTAAAAACAATTAATGTAAAAAATACGATTATAAACTTTTATTCTGCGAAATAATTAATATGTTTTATTTGATTCCACGGGGACGTAGTCGCGGGCAACAGCTAGTGTGTAAAATAAAGAAACATCTGTGTTAAAAAATATAATTTATTTATATGAAAAGAAGAAATTAAATTATATTTATTTATTTTTAATGCTATACATATTTATTTACTTTTTTAGTCGTCTATATTAAGACCCTATTTTGCGTAGCGCTTTGTCAGATCAGTTATTTTATGTTACATTTGAAATGGTGGATAAATATTCGCTGGAAAAAAATGAAGTCGAAGAAGAAGAAAGATAAATTAATCAGTTTGAAAGAAAGAAAGAAAGAATTTCTTCATCAGTTTGCCCTTGGATGAGGCTCAAATTAATGTATAAATATTTGTAAAGGATTACCAACGCACTTAGATTATACAAAACTACATATCAGTTTTCTTACTATTTATAATACGTAATAAAAAAATGTTGAAAATTCTTAAGATCAATGTTCTCATTGCAACTAAAATAAAAACAATTTGCACAGTAATGTAGGAAAAGAACCTACCAGCCTACCAGGCTACTGGTTTATTACCGTGTACATGTTACTTCACTACATTTATAGTTAAAATATTTATATAATAAGTAAAATCGAAAAAGTCCAGTTTATAAATACTAGATTTATAAAAAAAGTTATCAATAGAACTTAAAATCGATGTAAAATCTAGTCAATCTCTTTGAATAATCTATTATTTATACATATATAATTATATAATGAGTTTTATCACATTTGATCGGTTGTTAAGTGTCATTGAAAGGGGTCCTAAAAATATCCGCATCATAATCGGCCTGAAACACCAAGGCTATCAAATATACTGTGCCGCAACATATACATATGTATATTCTATGTAAACATACAAATTTGTATAATATACAAATAAAAATATCGCGATATATTCCAAAGTTGCTTAAATATGTTTCTCGTATAAACTGTATTTTGAAATAAAACTAGGTTTATTTTGTGCCACACTTTTAAGCCACACTTTTCCCTTATAACGTTATTTCAATCCTATTATCCAACGTCACGCCTAACATAAGTATGTTAGGCGTGACTTAAAGATCGCATCTTACGGCATTAACTCTACTAGCATGCTTTACTTGTCAAAACCAGCTCTCATTTCCATATATAAAAGTGAGGAGTAGCATTGCGTATTGCCAGACATTTCATAGACACCATGCTGACTCTTCACTACTGTACCTATAGCCTTATTTATTTTATTTCTCGCATTCACTCGTCGTTCAAACTCTTTACCATGGCAACCATCTCTACTAAACATACATCCTAAAGGCACGAACTCTTCCGCCTGTTCCATTAATTACTTACTTAAATTACTTTGATCTCTTTCAAACACCATTACTATTGTTTTGTCTACATTTATCTTCATGCCTCTAGCTTCTAATGAATCATTAATTACATTTAGCATAAATTGTAAGTCCTCCGCCGGTGACGCAAACACGACCTGGTCATCGGCTTACAAGAGACATTGTACAACTGGTTCACCCATTCTTAATCCACAATCTTCGTATTTCAAAGCTTTCAAACAATCATCCATAAAGCGATTGAACAGCCACGGGGATGCTACACAGCCCTGTCTTACACCTTTATTGATGCTTGAATAAGTCAGAGTAGGCCCCGTTTATCCTAACACAAGTAGTAGAATATTTATAAAGAGATTTTAACGCTTGTATTAGATCACTGCTCAATCCATGGTCAGCCAAGACCA
>JWHW01025777.1:369726-403066 GCA_000931545.1 Papilio glaucus | reverse complement strand
TTCGCATTTACTTCCATTCGAACTTCCCTATCCCACCACACCTTGGTGGCTTTCCTTGCGTCATTCCTCTTGCTTTTACCACATACTTTGGTGGCAGCTTCCGCTAATCCATTCTTTATTTTAACCCAAGCACTCTCAACGTCCATTTATTTAAAATTCCTTTCATTTAACTCGCAAATTTTTTCTTCCAAATAACTTAAATATTTTTTATTAACGTAATCATCTTGCAATAGTTCTACTTCAATACGTTCTACCGGAGTAGTAGATACAGGTGCTAAGTGGGACCAACACTTGAAAAAACCCGTGATCCGGCATAACACTAACATATATGTATAACATCATATAATTTAAAAGATTATAATGACGCAAAACAAACAATAATGCGCGCAAAAATAAAATCATAACGATATCGGGACTGTTCACTTGATGCGACCACCCCTGCGCCGCGCACTATAAGGTAACACAACATAAATTAATTCTGAGGCGAAATGAAGTTTGCCGGGTCAGCTACTTATGTATATCATCTATTTAAGTAATTATCTATTTAAGTATATATTTACGAAAGAAGTAGTTAATCAGTTATCTGGTTTCCATAGTATACAAGCTCAGCTTAGTTTGGGATCAGATGGCAGTGTGTAAATAATAATATTATTATCGTTTTTGTAATGCTGGTGTCAATAGTTTATGTGTTCTATATATAAATTGCACAGTTAAATTGAAATAACTTGTTTTATTTATAAAATAAACACTAAATGTTAAGGGAAGCGTACTACAATGCATTAGTTAACCGCACCCAAATCGGTAAAGCCGTTTCTGAGATTAGCGGTAACAAACGCACAAACAGACAAAAATTCAAATAATGATTGAATTGAAACTTCCATGTACAGACAGCGATATAACTGTTATTATATGTATTGATTACACTCCATCCTATAATCACATGCATATATCTCAATGGGTGAACAGCTTGTAATTGGCAGCCACAACTTTTGCTAGAGGCGTAATATCACAGTATTCATAACTTTATTTTTATAATAAACCCTTTTGCATGTACTTCACTAAATTCTACATCGTGTTTTGTAGAACACACATAGAATCTTACAACTTTGATATCTAATTTGTCGAGTCACTATTCTTTTTAAAACTTCAAAACAACATGGGGTCTGTGGTATTATGTCGAATTATTGCGGGATAATTCTAATGGCTGGCCTACACGCTGCAAGCAAGCGTGCAAGTCAAGGTGTCGAGTAACGCAAGCCATACGGTACTAGGTACCTTGTAAGTACCCTGTAAGTTACTCGCACGTGCGAGTTGGACAGTCGCCCGCATCCGAGTTACTTCAACATTTTTTGTTTTCATTCGCCGCTCGGCCGACAGCAGCCCACAGATCACTCGCGTAGTTCGGACGCGTTGAGCAGTAGCTCAACAGTAGTCGCTAGTAATCTTTGATATTCTCTACTATAACATTGTACATATTAACCTACCTCTTGAATCACTCTGTGTATTAATGAAAACCGTATGTATATTAAAAAAAATTCTTTGCGTAGTTTAAAAGATCTTAGGGAACACACAGCGGAAGCGACTTTCTTTTATACTATGTAAAGGTAACATAAAATCTCGCAACTAGATAATAAACCATATATATGACATTTATTTCATATGATGCGTTTAAACGGCTTTTTTACAATTTAATAAGGAAAAATTTAGTAATCTTTAACAATTACAGGGACCTTAAAACACTAGTCAGTATAGATTAGGACGGCAGGAACTTGTTCCGTCCGACGCATTTTAATGACATTATTAAATGGGTAGCATATATTATTTATATTATATGCAACAGCATTATTTAATGTAAAAAATTTGTGTAGGTAAATATCTATTAGCAATTACTTGAATTATATAGGGAGTTTAAAACACTAGTCAGTAAATGAGAATGGAGGCGATGTCGACATCCATACATATTTTCTTCACAGCTTCGCTTAGGACTATTTTATAGTAAAAAAATCGTCAAGTTTTAAAAATTAGACCGAATTATTAGTTTTAATAGTTTTTTTGTAATAGCAACGCGGGCTGCATGTCGGAGGCGGCGGACGGGGCCGGTTCGTTGAGCTTCGCTTCGTAGTACATAGTGTCACCATCTTGCACTTCTTGTAAATTTGCGATATTCAAAAAGTCCATCTGACTCTGTGGAAGTACCGTGTGCGTGTTGTAAGTTTCAACGTCGATGACGAGATCGGTGTCATCGAGGTGCGAGCGCATGTGGAACTTGAGGTGGCTGCTCTGCTTGAACCTGCGACCGCACACGCGGCACTCGAAGGGCTGAATGTTGGTGTGCGTCCGCATGTGTTGCCGCAGGTGCACCGACTGCGAGAAGCACTTGCTGCAGATCACGCACTTGAACGGTTTCACTTTGGTGTGGGTGCGGATGTGCTGGTCGAGGCCCGCTTTCTGCGTGAAAGCTTTAGGGCAGAAGGTGCATTCGTAAGGACGTATGCCGGTGTGCATGCGCATGTGTTGCTGCAGCCCGCCCTGTTGCGTGAATCGCTTGTCACAAATAGTGCACTGATGAGGTTTCATTTTCATATGAAAGATGCGATTATGTTCCTCTTGATCGGAACTATTCACAAAACACTCCCCGCAAATGCGACAGGAAAATGTCAAATTGGATGGAGTACTGTCCTGTAGCCCCGCAGGCTTTGTCTCCTCAAAATCTTTGTAAAGACTCTTCTCACAGACCTGGCAACGCAAGGCTGCCTTTCGTCTCTTTGTATGTTCTTCGCGATAGTGAAGTGAATACTCGCAACAGTTAAAAAACATCTCCTGGCATTGAAGGTCCGGGCGCAAAGCCAATGTCGCAGAGCAAGTAAACGGTCCTCTGCAAAATAATAGTAAAAAAATATTCTCGATGCTTGGACAAGATTATGATAAAGTTTTTTACATAAAATTATATGTTTGAGGTGTAAGACAAGGCTGTGTAACATCCCCATGGCTGTTCGATCTCTTTATGGATAATTGTTTGAAAGACGAAGAGCGTGGATGAGGAATGTGAGAGCTAGTTGTAAAATGTCTTTTGTAAGCCGACCAGGTCGTATTTGCGTCATCGGAAGGCCTTATAATTTATGCTGAAAGTAATGAATGATTCATTGGAAGGTAGAGGTATGAAGATGAATGTAGACAAAAAAAAGTAATGGTGTTTGAAAGAGAACAAAGTAAGACAGTAATTGATATAAATGTTAACGGCAAAGAAGTGGAACAGGTGGAAGAGTTTGTGTATTTAGGATGTATGCTTAGTAGATATGGTAGACACGTTAACGATTTTGAACGACGAGTGAATGCGGGAAATAAAGTACTGAGGAGTCAGCATGCGCCTATGAATATCCGATATAAGGAGTATCCGTAACCGACGAGCTTGTATGCGTATATGATGTATAGATGTAGAAGAAGCGAAAGATGTGTGCTAGGATCGCGCCAAATAGAATTCCATAATCTCTGCCTACCCCTCTGTGTTACGGGCGTGAGCGTTTATATATTTATAAAACCGCCGCACGGTTCTTACATGATTAGCTCTAGTCTTGAAAACAACCAAATCTAAGAAGAAAGAAATGTTAACTCTACCATCTACATGACAAATTGCTACTTAAATAACCTTAAATCAACAGTCTGCCTCCCTTGTTTAATTTGAGTGCGTCTTAGTATACCGGGACGGCGGTATCCTTTCATTGCGTTCTGATCCACGTTATCTCCTTCAACTTTTAATAATATATAACTTGTATTTTCATTAAAATAACACTTCTTGTTGCCGTCAACGATCGTTGTTTCCTTGTTGTCGTCATTGTTACTGGGCACAAATTGAAATCCGCGTAGTCCTTCGACACTCTGAAAATAATATTGCCTTCATTCACTATGAGGTTACTGCGAAGCATACACTCCACTCCACCACTGAGTTACACCGTCGATTACTGTTAGGTTATTCTAGATAGGTTATTCTACATAATCATAATATCAGTGATTGAACAATTTTATTAAAAAGTTTTCGCTTTTAAAATATTAATAGTGTAACTAACTTTTATCTTTACGTAGTATATAACAATGTTGCTTACACAACGGATTTTAATGCGGTTTTTATCAAAACACAGAGTGATCCAAGAGGAAGATTAATATGTATAATACTTGCTTATTATAGTAGAGAAAAATCGATATTTATAAAGATTTCTTGTTTCACAGTAAGATGTGATTTTTGTAAACCAAAGGTTTTACGTTAAAATTCGAAAGTTCTAAAATATTTTAGAAAAACAACTTCTTCTCATATTACCGTATAAAATTATCTATCCTTATTACACAATTTCTCTTCACTTTATCTCACGATTTCCACAAAATTACTACATTCCGACGAAAGTATAAAAAGTATAATGGCCGCGGTACGTTTATTTGTTTACAACAATCATAAGATATGATTGTTGTAATATGATTGTTGTTGTCTTGCAATGAAACTAGATATGTTATGTCGTAAAAAACATATTTTTGAGCGCTTACATTGCAAACACGATAGGTCAAAACAATGTACTATAGTATATATTTATTTTTAAGGATAGTATACTATACTCATTCAAACTTCTAAAAAATAGTCATATTGTATGTGACTATTTGCGGTAATTGAAAAGCTGTTTATAGACGATTGCAGTATGTATCAATAATCAATAATGCATTAAATACAATACAACAAAAAATGCGTTAGTTATCTAAGCATTTTATGCACATTATGATATTTCTTTCCACCATATAATTTAAATGAATATCTTAGGAGGTATCACAAAATAAAACACCGATGACAGGACTCGCTTGACCACTGTAATTCAATGAAGAGATCGAAGTGGGTGTAAACCATTCAAAAATTAATACAGCTAATAAGACAACATAAAATTATAATAAATAATTCTAAGGCGAAAGTAACCGCCGAAAACATTCACATAAAACGTATTGTCATCTCAGTTTTTTCAAAGAGAAAGATAGAGAGAAAGCTTGTTTTGATACACGAAGTTACGCCTGTGGAAATCCACGGTAAGTTTGCCGTGTCAGGTATAGTTCCAAATAGAATAAGTAAAAAAAATTTTATAAGTTAACCGGTTTTATTGAAAATTAGATAATAATTATGTGGATAACGATTTTGTTCTGTCTGATCAAAGCCCAGGATTTTGGGGAAATTGATGAGGAGAGTAGTGTGTGTATTTATTTTCAAGTTTTTAGTTTTTATTTCATTGCTTAGTTTTTCCCATTCTATTAATTTTGAAACCTGTCGTAGAGTAGTTGAAAATTGTCAAAAACTAGTGTTTGTGTAGTATTCTACGAGTCCAGCTCTTTCATACGATACCCATTTTTTATATAGCAGAAGGTGGCAACGATCAAGCAGTTCACCCATTGTTAAGTGATCGCTACCCATGGCCATCATCAACAAGCTAACGAGTTGCAGATGCGTTGATTTTTAAGACAGAGGGAATAAAAAAAGGATTTTTTCTTTTCCTATGCATTTCCTCCCCTGTCAAGACCTCTTCCCCTACCCACCCTCACCGTATTAGAAAGGGATAGGAAGGGAAAAAGACTAGGATTAGACCTCCGGCACCTCAGTCGTCGGTCGAAAACCAGAATACTTCTGCTTCACGAATGTCTTCTGTGAGGTATTTCACCGGTCAAACTGGTGTTACTGTCGAGCCATGCAACAGATGTTGTTGTTGCAGGCACTACCATATTTAGGGGATGTGGAAAAAAATATGTAATCCGCCATTTTGTTGGCGGCCATTCGACCATTTGAGACCCATATTGAGGTAGTTGAGAAAAAATATGACTACATACTTTTTGCCATTTTCTGGCGATGGACATCTTGGATTTACAATACTATATTAAATTGTATGCGTAGATGTATGAATGTAGAAGAAGCGAGAGAGGTGTGCCAGGATCGCGCCAAATGGAAATCCATGATCTCTGCCTACCCCTCTGGGTTACGGGCGTGAGCGCATATTTATTTATTTTATTTATATTAAATTGTATTGTCATCAGAACTAAAGGTTGTGACCAAATATCAAATCAATCGGTATACAGGAGAGATAGAGGCCAAACTAAATAAAACCGCTAAAAATACACTCAGTCCCTAAATAAAACACATATTGTTGTTTATATCATGCATATCCTGTAACATTTAACAGTTAATAAGAATGTCTAAGTCAATAAAGAATGATTAGCATCATCATCATTACGGTTGCAATAAAAATATCTATACCTGATCATTTGCTTGTGCCGAAGAAATTGTTTGTTCAGCTTCATCGCTCAAAGCACTAGGAAGATGATCAAAATTCTCATGATTTCGCATAGCTGTCTCATTGCAGAATGCTTTGATGCAAAAAGTACAATTGAAACGTGGGGTTTCCTCTTTCTGTCGGTAAAATGCAACCAAGAAAAAAACTGTTATTAAAATATCAGTCTTTATTATCCCTGCAAATTGCTAATGCGCCTGGCCATTTTATTGACGTAATTTCATTACCACTACCGTTAGCAACACTCCCGTGTTTGCTCCTATTGTTGGCAACTTGCCTTATGAATAAGGGCGGCAGGAGCTCGACGCTCGTTTGTAGCGACAAATCTCGTCACGCGACTCTATTTTAAATTTCCCGCGACTCAAAAAAGTAGTGACAAGCCGCCCCGTCGACAGGGATTCATAACTTTTCCCCACAAATTTAGGGGGTAAATGAACCGGATGGTTTTTTTAGGGGGGTTATATTACTAATTTTTGGTATGTTTTTTCGTGATTAATTAAAATTAAGGAATCAGAATATAGGCCCGAAGTAACGCCATCTAGCCAATAATTTGTTAAAAATAGCTTCATTAGAATGACGGCGTTCGAACTGGCACGTATGGAGATAACTAGCGCTGTTGATCAATTAGTTCATCGGATATTGGTAAAACATTACCAAAAAGTTTGCAGGTTTTTTGTCAGACCAATACTTTTACCGTAATTTAAAAGATTTAAACCATTCATTTCAAAATTGGGATATAAATCTTGGCGCTATTTATTATTCTTAATTTTTTGGTAGGGTTTTATACTAGAGGCTTAGGGCAAATATTTTATAGAGTTGGTAACACGGTGCGTTGAACAGCAGTGTCATGGCGGCCTGTTGTGTGAATGATCTCGAAAACTGATTTCCTAACTTGTTTTAGTGGCACTTAAAGGTCGGAAGTCGTACAAATTAAAGGAGTCGGAGTGAATAAAAGTATAATAGCATTTTTATTTTTCGAAAATTGACGCGAAGTCATTTGTTTACAAGTATTTCCCCCACTCTTCCTCCCCAGCGACAGCGATAAAGTTCAACATTATCACGTCACCGTCACCGTGTGACTAGTCGAGGGAAATTTAAAATAAGGTCACGAGACGAGATGTGCCGCTGGGAACGAGCGTTGAGCAACTGCATGAGCGGGGTACCTTAAGAAAATACTTAGTTGTGCTCGTCAAATTACCATGTAAATATGCAAAATCTGCTAATGTCACAGTTGATCACGTATATCGAAAATTTGAGAATGAGATTATATTACAATCACAATCAATTAACATCGGGTGATAAAAAGACACCAAGTGAACCAATAGACTTTTAACAGAAGGAAACATATTGGGTCTATAGGACTTGAGAGTAGAATTGTTGGCGGTTGAATAAGTAAAGATTAGCTTGGTTCTGATCTATAAAGGTCACAATAACTGTTAGATGATATTTGATCTGATCTGGTTAACTTCTATGTTCAAAATAAAAGATAACATCAGTACTCATTTTTTTAATCCTCACATTTATATGTAAGTAAACTCACCACTGTAACCAAGTTTGGAATACTGGAAAGTATCTTAGTACAATCATCCACACTCAAATCTAAATTATTTATCATATTACTCTTCCACATTATTGAGAAAGTATTCACCTTCACTTCAAGCTTCTTAGCCTGTAAAATAAGAGTATGGCTTTTAAAAATTTATATATATCTTTAATGTTCAACCCACATTTATAAACTATAAAAAATATCTATACTATAATTATGCAATATTTTAGGACTTTAAGAATTTGGGGAAGTCCTTATTTTTTTTTACATTAAGTCCAAAATATATAAATATTACATTTAAAAAGTTTTATAATAGCAAACCTTAAGGAGTGTATTAAAATTTAGTTTTATTATTAATATAAATAATTCATTATTCACTTAACCTGTTCCCAATTTATGTAGGGTCAGCACAATATGTTTCCTTCATCCAGTACTTTTTATCAACCATCATCTCAGTATTCACTCCTTTTTTTGCTCATGTCGTCCTTCACGCAATCCATGCAGGTGTATGTCTATCAACATATCCCTAAATTTTATCATTATTATAATCATTTACAATGTAATGTTGATTGTTTTTAGTAAGCATGGTATGGGCAAGTTATGAGAGAAGAATGGCTTGTGACAAGAGTTCCAGATATGAATGTGAAGGGATATGTTGGTAGGTGAAGGCCAAGAGCTCGCTCGGGGTGAGCTACTGGGCAGCCCGACCCTCGAGCGAGCCGGTGGCTGCGGGGCTAGGCGAGTGAGGGTGAGTCGCGGAGGGAGGGGAGTGCTGGTATTGCGGTGTGCCACTCGCCCTGCCCTCCGCGACTCAGCGGGTCGCACCGCAGATGCGGCGGCATTGGGGCTGCGAGGGGAGCCGTGAGGAGTGAACCTCTATAAAAAAACTCAAGGCGGCGTCAGCGGGTGAGGGCAGGGAATCCCGAACCTGCATTGCATGGTGTCGCCTCCGAGGTGCGCCCCAGACCATCTTGGGGCGCGGGGCCCCATCCGGGGGCGGCCAGTGGGCGTCGCGGTGTCACGTGCTAGTCATGCTCCCGTGGCGCCCACTCCATGGCTATGAGGGAACGTTTGGTTTTTAGTGGGTACGCCCCTCGTGGGGTAAGCCCCACAGAACCCCCTGTTGCCCTGAACAGTGGACATGTATAAGGTGCATTTTCCAAACGTAAAAAAAAAGCTCAAGAGAATATGTATTAATTTCTTTCACAAATGAAAGATGGACATAATTTATGAAGGGAGTGACTACTGAAATGACTGATGACAGATTGACTTGGAAGACAATTGTTGTGCCAATCCACATTAAGTTTGTATTCCTGCCCCATATTAGTGAATAAACTAATTTACACTTTTTTAATTTTTTTTTAGGACATTGGCAAATCGTACTTGCAATGCAAATCTAGTTTATCTTAACAATTTTTATGTTTATGTAGAGTTATCACAAAACAATCACCTACATATTTCTCAGTAGAGTATTAAGTTTTTTTTATGGAATAAGGTGGCACACAAGCAAGCGTATCACCTGATGTTAAGTGGACCCTACCCATAGACATCCCCAACAAGCACATGTGTTGCAGATGCGTTACCTAACTTTTATGGACAGAGGAGGGCATAGACAGGAATGAGGATATTTTCTTTCCCACTTTAACCCCTTCCCTGTCCAATCCTCTTCCCGTTTCCATCCTACCCTTATGACGAAAGGATGGGAAGGGGAAGAGGACTGAAATTAGACCTCTGGCATCTCACTCATTAGACGAAACCGCAGAACACTTCTACTTCATGCCTGTTTTCTGTGAGGTCATGGTATTTCACCGGTCGAGCTGGCCCATTCATGCAATAGATGTAGTTGTTGCAAGCTCTACCATTACCATATTGTGTTTTAATGTTTTTCATATTGCATCTGTTTTTCTTGTTGGATAACAACTATAGATTTATATACTTCTGAATACTAATTCTATCTACATAAACGGAATTTTAGTAATTTATTAAGTTACATTGCATTTAATACATTTAATGTAGTATATATATAATTTCTTTTTATTAATCTAGTCACATACTTTAAAAATTGTAGACAACTTGTATTCACTTTCATTTTCAAAATCAACTTTATACACATTTCTAAGGATTGTTCCATCATTGCAAATAAATCTGATGTGAAAGAGCTGGAGTCACTGTTGCTGCTCTAGGTTTCATAGGACAGTCTGTTAGACTGAAGAAGTGCCAAGACTATCAAAAATACAGAATGTAGTAGTAGCTATGTATTGGTAGTACATTCACATTTCGTCTCGTCTGCAGTGTATGGACAGAGTCCTTTTACCTAAAGTGCTTCAGATGCATATACTTTCCTTAGGCTGTTTGTACATATGCAGCTTTACTGTTTGTGACAGATGAGTATAAGGATAGCGGTAACAACTTAACATCAAGCAAACTAGTTTCAGTTGCTGCCTTCTTTTTTTAGAGCACCTTTAAAAATATATGAGCACTGACATATGGGAGAAACTCTACTCTTTATTATTATACCATGTGCATGAAAATATTTCAAGATTATCTGTACTTGTTTCTTTAAAAAATCAATAAAAAACATTTTTATATCCAAAATTGCATCATTGTTTGGACAAGTTTAAATGTCTCCACACTTTTAGAAAACTTTTACTTATACATTTGTAGTCTGTGAGGTTAAGATAATTATTTAGTTATCATCTTGCGGCTCGCTGCCCATCTTACAAAAACTGATGCTCGCCTGACACTATCAATGTTCTGGTCATAGTTTGAGGACCTTTATGTTAGCGTATCGTGAATCATATTTCAATGTTAGATATGTTGTTACATTTCATAGCATCGACTGTAGTATATTCGCTTGTTTTCTATGTTTGGCTAAAGTTTATAAAATATGAAATTAAATAGGTCATAATAACATATAATGATAAATTGTTTAATGCGAATACGGCCCTTTTGCTTCATAACAATAATGTTATATGTATTTTAATAAAAAATTTAAAAACAATCTAAAATAGAAGGATTTTAAAAGAAATTTTCTTACAATAAAATGACAATGATCTCATAATACGTAACCACTGGCTAATTTAATTTCAAAATTTCAATGCGGTATAATAAAAATATTGTAGTCCAATCAAATAGTATGGAAAAATAATGAACACCACTAACCTCTATTAGGACGAAAATTAGAAATTAAACATTCAATTTTACCGCGTATCTAGACTAATATTATAAAGCGTGTTTAAACGCGCTAATCTTCTACTCATCGGATTTGAAAACTTATTGAATTCTTCCGCAGACGTCTAAATCAAGCGATAATCAGCAAATCAATCAAAGAGAATGTAATAACAAAACTACGTTGATGAAATGAGTTACCAAAATATTTATGGTGCAGACATGTTTTTTTTATATTTCATGAACTGAAAAAGGCCTTAACTCTTCTCTTTACGGTTCCATTTATTTAGGATCAACAATTATATGTACTGGATTTTGCATGCTAATAATGACATCACGCAAAAGAACGAGATCGTATCGTATTTAAACAAATTAGCAGAATTTGTTTAGAAATGAAAAAGAATGTAATTCACTAATTTCCATAAAGTTCGTAATTATTTGTGAAATTTCCTCATTTAACCCTAATTTCTTTGCTCGGTTTCATTATTATATTATTAAATATTGACTACATATATAACCTTTTATTCGTAAGTACAATTTACAGATGTATAATGCCTGATTTGTAAAAAAAACGTAGGAGTGAATTAGTAGCGAATTATTGAGTGATATATGGTGCCACAACCGGCGACAACAATAGAAATAAAGTTCATATTTGTTATCACGTAATCAGTACTATTAATCAAACAAATTAGATTGTAGTTTTCAATTGCCACCAATTCGCGACGATTGTCCGCCGGGTTATATTTTTTTAAGAATTTCTGGAGTACCAGATATGAATTTGGAAAATTACCCTAATTGATGTAGTGATGCATAACCTAAAACAAAATTTGTAAAGTAGAAATAAACGTAGATATTTGTACAGTGTTTTGTCCTATTTTAATAAAGGTGTTTAAATTTCAGTTTTCTAAAAAAAACTAATATGATTTCGTGCCTCAGGGCGGCAAAACTGGACACCGACAAAATATACTCGAATATTTTCTCCTCGCGTTCCTCCTCCACAACTGGATGGACCCCCAAGCTCTAAATCAAGCGTTGAAGTCACTCAAGACAATCTCGGTCTACTAGATACAGATTTTGGAGGCAATCAGAGCAGGAACTAAAAAAGCAAAAGCAGTAACTTATAAGTCAATATACAGGCAGTTAATTTCTTGTGCCTGAGGTTTGGAGCACACTGTTAATTTTTAGACAAGGGTTTCTTTGACAAAAAGATGTACTTCTAAGATGTGCTACGATTGCGTGATAAAAAAGATGAATAAAATCTGTTAAAGATTTTAGAGGTATTGGGAAAGAATTTAAAAAATCATCATCTTGGAAGCTTTCTCGTGGCAAAACTATTTTTTAATATAGATAAGTTAGGTTAAATCGTTATATTACCGGCTAAAATAACTGTGGCCTTTCATTAAGCACATAATTTCCGGATACTGTAGCTTCCAACAAATTCCTGGAATTACAGATTATTATTGGGGAGATTTTCCATAACCTGGCAACATTAATGTACACCCGTCATGCTCATGTCATATCTATCATCTATAATATAATTCTTAGTACTAGTGGGTCGTTTACGTTTTAGACGTCGACGAAACGAGACCGTTTATTATCGACGGTAAACTAGTTTAGAAAACAGTCTTAATTTTCGACTGCTTTAACAAGTTCATTGTCATGTTAACCCCGAATGCCCGTGTATCACACGGGCACTCGGCATTTATCATTAAGCAACATTAATTGATTATCAATTACTTTTTAATTAATTAAAATGAACCTATCTTCGTACTTTTTCCAGGCTTAGTTACAACTGGCAGGTTGAATAATCGAAATATGAATATATACATAGATAAATTATATTTTTAAATTATTAAAATACTTTACCATTAGAGGAATATGCACAAAAAAGAAGAATTCAAATTCATTTTAACTTTTACACGTGACGCATTTCTATCGGGACTAAAAAAATTACGTAAATGCAAAATTTAAAAAAAACTAGTACTTATACATACATTAATATAATACTTGCAACTGCCGTTCAAAAACTTATTTTTTTATTATACAAGTGACATAACAATTCAATGTATGACGAAACCTTTTAAATCACGATAGTTGCATAATTTTTCGAATTTCGTTCGTGCAAGAACGAGAAGTAACGAAAACCGATATTGGACGGACTGCTCCCACGCTTCAACTATGTTCGTTTCGACTGTTTTCACTTCAGTTCACTCATTGCGTCGATCGTTTAGTGAACGTTGTTGGAAATGTGAACCGTGAAAGAAGTTCACAGTTTACGTTCACGCACCACGCGATGAATGCAAACGTCGTTCATGGTTCGACTGGTTTATTCTTCAACAATGAACTAGTCTAACCGTTTACGTAACATAAACGGTCTAAAAAAACTGTTCGTCCATTCAACGACCACGTCTACTTAGTACGGATGGTATGGATATTATGAGTTGGCACGTAACGTAGAGTTATGTCATATGTCAGCATCAGCACAGGACAATCAATAGTCGTGTCATTGAACATATGTATTTTTTTATTTGATGACAATGATTTGTCACGAAAATGATAAAAATGATCACTTATGAAAATTTGATTCATGTATAAATTTATTCATGGTGTACATTAATACAGTTTTGTTTTCTCTTTGAATATTTATCATTAAACCATGGCTGGATCAGCCTTACGACGTCTCATGGCCGAATATAAACGTAAGTACGAAAAGAAATTGTTAAAATATCATTAAAATAAAAAAAAACGCATAAAAGGAGATACTTTATAAGCGCAGAACAAAAGTTTTTAAATTATCAGAAACTTCATTATTTACCTTGTAATATAATAATAATATTAGTTTGTTAGTGTTGACATGATAAGTGTATAAAAATGTATACTTTAAGCTGTAAGGAATATTTCGGTAAAAAGTCGATGGCAGGGTTAGATGAAGGTGGATGGGAGATTGCCCCTTTTGGGAGAGCATTAACACGTTGTGAATATTTATAACTGTTACTAAGTACATGTAATAAGAAAATTCGTCAATGTAGCAGATTTATTTCATTCGCTTTGAAGTTGCTTTTGGTACTCACTGGGTGCTGCTGTGCTTGTTTCTTCTACATTCATGCAACTATGCGTACATGCTCATCGGTTATGGGTGGGCAAATCTCACTATTTTGAATGTGTGAAAATTTGATTTATTTAAAATAAAGCATGGTTTCTTCTATATAGTAAAATCCATGAATAGGTGTAAAGTTATTTAGTATATTGATCTATGAAATTTGAAAGAGAAGATGATTTAACTGAAAATCACATGGATTTGTTGGTACCAATAGCCAATTGACACCATGTGCGAGTCCCCATTGTCTGCATTAAAATGTATGTTCCCTTACCTTAATATTTTATTTTATCACTTTTAGAAAACAATCTAAATAATCAAATACTAAGGCTTTATTAGTCTTAATAAAAATAATAAAGCAAATAATGTTTTTTTGGATAACACCCAATGCATTTATACTCATGATACAAAATTTCATGTCACTAACTTCTCATCAAGGGCAAGATGGTAAAATTTTGTACCAAATGACCATATCAGTCAAAAATACCAATTGACTTAAAAAAAACACTTCGTCTTTTGCAGTAATTGCAGAGAAGTCAATGGATGATAAATCATCATCTCTCTGCCCTTTTCCCACTTTAGTCATGGGGTCGTTATAACGTAACATGGTTTTCAACTTCCACATAGATCTATCATCCGCCATTTCAGTCATTACTTCCTTCTTGATCATGTCACCTTTCACGCAATTTATCCATCTTTTCTTTCTTTTCACCCCTGCTGACATATCCCTCTACATAAATTTCTAAAACTTTCTTTGTAAAATGCCATTCTTCCTCCTCCTAACATGCCCATACCATGCTAACCATTTGCTCGTTATCTTTTCCACTATCATTGCTACTGTCAGGCTTTCTTTAATATACTCGTTTTATACCTTATCCATCCATGTTACTCCACACATCCATCTCAACAGTCGGATTTCTGCCGCATGCACTCTCTTTTCATCTGATCCTTTAACAGCCCAACAGTCCAATTCATGCATTATGACAGGTCTTATGATGATTTTGTAAATTTTCCCCTTTATTTTAAGGGGAAAATGGATGATAAACCTATTGTTACATTAGCATTTTGTTAAATAGCCCTATATGACATTATCAAAATACTAAATATATTCTCTGAAGAAACGCATTTTAGATAAATAAAAAATCGAACCTAGGTTCATAATTATGAACAATAATGAAAATATGCCTTATGATAGCCAACTTTTAAATACTGCTAATTGATTTTCAGAATTGACTCTAAATCCTCCCGAAGGTATCATAGCTGGTCCAATAAACGAAGAAAACTTTTTTGAGTGGGAGGCCTTGATAACGTAAGTGTAATTGACATTGAAGTACAACTTTTATAATACAGTAGTATGCAGCAGCAACTCTACTATGAATGGATTTATTATTTTGACATATAAATGTTATTTTATTGTAACTTTATGCAATAAATACAAAACATATACGTATTTTTTGTATATAATATTGTAGACTAGTATCAGAAAAAAAAATTGGTCAACCAGTGCTTAGGACGAAAAAAAAGCGTGTGACTCTAGTGACTTTACGGCTTGTATTAGTGTTGATTTCAATTACAAAAATGATGTCTTGACATTACATAATACTTGTTCTTCATAGGCTTGTCATAGAACATCCATTTCAAATGAATATATCTTTATTCCTTGTCCTTTTGTAGGTCTTTGTTGCAATAAGAGGGTACTTTGCCAGCCATTTTGTCGTTGAGACCGACCCCCATGACCAAAAATCCTGTAAAGTACTTGAAACGTCGGGAATAATAAAAAAAAACTATGTTTAAAAAAACCGACTCAAAAACTAAAAAGTACAAAATAACTTAATAAAGATTTAATTGAATACACCTCTTATACAAACCGAATACCTTTAATATTCATAAAATAGTATTATTTGTTTGTGCCACCTATTAATAGGTTAGAAGTCAGTGCCAAGCCCTAAACAAAATAAAACTAATATTATAAACAGCTTACTTATTGTAATGATATTCCTAGACTAAAGATTAACCCACATATATACATCTAAAGAACAATGAGAATTAATGTGAAACAGATGAAAACTTTATGATATATTAAACCTATATTATTCATATTTATGAATATATTTGTGGCCCTGAAAAGGACCTTTTGGTTTGCGTATTATGTGCGAGCACACAACACTGTATTAGACAAAGTCATAATAGAATTAAGTAATAATGAATACCTAAAATTATTTATGTAGGTATTCATTATTACTACGCTATCCCGCGTACGCTCACGCGCGGCGAGTTTAGGTACCTTTTATTATATTTGGCTTGGCACCGACTTCAAACCTTTTAATAAGTAGCACATACAAATAATAGTATTTTATGAATATTAAAGGTATTCGAGAGGAAAAAGATGTATTCAATGAAATCTTTATGAAGTTATTTTGTCCTTTTTAGTTTTTGAAGTCGGTTTTTATAAACGTAGTTTTATTTTTTACTTTTTAGTTTCTACAATACATGAAAACAAACAATAGTTAATAGTACTAAACACATCGCTAACCTAGCCCTCTACTGCGCGGCATTTAAAATCACTTGCGCGTAGTTTTTACTCACTTTGTGGTTTAATCTCTTGATATCTTCTAAACTATTGGGCAGAATGATATAGATCAAAGGGCAATTATAATCGACATTAAATTATCTTGATAATTAACACATTTAAATGGATAAGGCTTCATACCGAACACGAATAATATAGTAAGTGGCGTATGCGTTTAAATTAATGTTTCCTAAGAAAGAAATGGTTATTGTGAGACGACCATACAAGATAGATATATGTCATCGCGGACTTTTATTTAGCCTATTTAAAGATCTACAAATATTTAAGACATCATTTTAATGTAAGTCCTATAGTTTTGCTTACGTAAGCCAAGAAAGTAAAACCCAGTGTTGTCATTTTTAAAAATAACTCAAAAACTACTGGTCGGATCTTGAATAAAAAAAATGGGACCAAATGGCGAGCACTAGCTGTCGAACAAAAAAAGAATCATCGAAATCGGATCATAAATCACGGAGTAATCGATGTACATACATAAAATAAAAACCCACCGAATTGATTACCTCATTCTTTTGAAGTCGGTTAAAAACATTAAATAAATGCGATAAAATTCTTAAAATTAGTTTAAATTACAAATCTTTATATTATTCACATAATACAGGGTAGGCTATAATTTTTTCCACTTACGAAATCGACATAACGCGGACACCGCGCGGGGTGGGGGGGATTAGGCACAATGAAGCGCTTCAGGGGAGAAAAACGCGCGTTCTGTGTGAAGCAGTTTGACAAAAACAATGATTCTTACGTCCTTGTTCACCAATTACACGATATCAATAAGAGCCCAATTGTTAATTCAATCAAATCGTGGGTGACAAACCTCGTGGCAACTGGTTCGACTGAATAATAACCCAGCTAGGCGGCCACGGAGGAGGAGGAGCGATGAAACCGTGGCGCAAATAAACGCCTCTGTGCGGGGCGATCCAAGTTTGTCTTTGCGCAAACGTTCGAGTACTTAAGTGATACCCCGAACGTCTTTGCATCAAATATTGAAGTTGGAGTTGAAAATACATCCTTTAAAGATACATTTGGGGCAAGAATTGAAAGAAACTATTTCATTTAGAAAAAAAAAACGTTGATACTATGTTCGAGCGGGTTTAGCAACTTCAACAATATTTTCTTTTCTGACGAGGCCCAATTCCACCTAAATGGACATGTGAACAAGCAAAATTGCAGAGTGTAAAAAACCCTAAACTAAAACATCAAAGACCTTTTTTTTGCATTCTCCAAAAGTGACGGTTTGGGCATCGTTTTTGAAAATAAACGCAGTAATTAAATGACTGTTAATTCTGCAGAATATGTGACCATGCTACGGGATTTAGAACCACAAATGTAACGACAGTTTACCCGTGATGAAGGAACTGTTCCCTAACAAATTGATTTCTCGCAGAGGGGATATGACCATGGCCTCCCCATAGCCCAGATCTAACTCCAGCTGATTTCTTTCTATGGGGTTATTTTAAGAGCAGAGTCTACTTGAATAAATCGAAAACAATACCTAAATTAAATGGCTAACATACCCAGCACTATGTATAGTTTTTGATAGTCTGAGGGCCAGGTTGATAGCAGTTAGATGAAGTCCACCTGGACGATATTGTTTTCAAAAAATAAAATTCCCGAGTATTTCCTTTTATTTAAATAAATATTCATTTAAATACAATGTGTTGATGTGTACAATGTGTATTTGTTATGGTAATTTGCAAGTGCAAAAACTTTTGAACCTGTAGTTTAATATAATTTTAAAGTTAAGACTTTTAGCATAGCATAGCTGTGCTATTTCTGTTTCTATGAAATATGATATAATATAAGGTGTGTAAATTATTTTTTCTTTTGTTATAGAGGACCAGAAGGGACATGTTTTGAAGGTGGAATTTTCCCTGCAAAGTTAATATTTCCTCCTGATTATCCCTTAAGTCCTCCAAAAATGCAGTTTATATGTGAAATGTTCCACCCTAACAGTAAGTCTCTGTTTGTACTAAAAATGTATAATAATAGACCGGTATCCAGTATCATTTGTTGCTTGTGAAGCTATAGGTTAGCAATATTATAATGGCGAATGGGTGTCTTATATAAAACTGGCAGTCATTGTCTTTTATTAGTGAATAGACAAATTGATTGTATGCTAATATTAGAATAATAAATACCTTTTATCAACATATATTAATAATAAAAGGAGTTATTATCCCTTTAAAATTGAAAGCTTTGGGCAAAAAAAGGCAAATTGCAGAATAAACTTGTTAAAAAATGGAAATCTAACATTTTTTTTTATTGTGTTATTATAATTTTTACTTCTTCAAAATGCATAACTGTCTGTCCAAACAACTATGTATTAATTAAATCCATATATATTTCTTTAAAACCACAACTAATTTAAAAGGTTCAAAGGACAGAAACCTTCAATAATTTTTAAAATACTAGTTAATTAACTATAAAAATTATTTTTCTATTTGTACTTCGTCATAGATTCAAACTAGCTTTCCATTTGTACTAAAAAAATAAAATTTGTTTGTCAGCTTTTGCAGGTGTAAAGGCAATATTTTTATCAACAGATTCATGTAGTAGTAGTAAAAACCGCAACTCCACGAGCGCGTTTTTTGAAGTGGGCGGGACATGGATCACTCCAGCCAGCCCAACTCTCCGAAGAACCCCAGCAACCTTAACGTTGTAGACAATCTTCGGGAGACAAGATTCATAAAATTATATTGCACCAACATGTAGGAGATGTAATTATTGGATAGTAATTATTAAATGGTGTATTTACACTTATATTTAAATAGAATATTAACACTTTGATTTGAATATGCTTTTGATCTGTATATTTTATTTTCAGTTTATGCAGATGGCAGAGTTTGCATTTCCATTCTGCATGCACCTGGTGATGACCCAATGGGCTATGAAAGCAGTGCAGAGAGATGGTCCCCTGTGCAGAGTGTAGAAAAAATTCTTTTGTCAGTAGTCAGCATGTTAGCCGGTAAGCTTCATTGGAAGTATGATTGTAAAAAAAATACTATAATAACCAATTTGTTCAGCCTTCATATCAGGATACAATATGTGCAAAAACATTTTTCTAATTAAATCAAAAAAACAAAATCTTGTAATGCTAATCCATATACAACTTTTTACATCTTGTCGAGATGAGTCCATCATGGCCGCGTCTACTGGTAATCCTCACTTCATCTAGACACATAATGACTGAAAGACACTTTGCTATTATAGTAACATCTTGTTTCAAGTTACGATTTAAATTTAACCTTGTCTCGACTTTGCGTCCTTCTACACCAGGGTTGGTAAACCAACCCCCCGACCGCGTTCCGCCTTGTCGTGGCGGTGGGGCTCAGTAACCGTGGGTCAGTAACGGTGAAGCCAAGAGGAACCCACGGCGGGTCCGTGAGGCAGGACCGGCCAGAGGGGCCGCTCGGGGTGGGCTACTGGGCATTCCGCCCATCGAGCGAGCCAGTGGCTGCGGGGACCTGTCCCCGCAGCGAGTGAGGGCGACTCGCGGAGGGAGAGAAGTGTTGGTATTGCGGTGTGCCACTCGCCCTGCCCTCCGCGACACAGCAGGTTGC
This sequence comes from Papilio glaucus, assembly GCA_000931545.1. Classification (NCBI taxonomy): domain Eukaryota; kingdom Metazoa; phylum Arthropoda; class Insecta; order Lepidoptera; family Papilionidae; genus Papilio; species Papilio glaucus. Next base: position 382,800 of record JWHW01025777.1, on the reverse strand, counting down.
ACCGCCGACGAGGCGGCGGTGGGGCTGCGAGGGGAGGGATTAGCCCACCCCTTGCAGCCGCATTTCACGTAATCCCGGCGGCAACGCTGGGGCCAGACCATCTTGGGGCGCGGCGCCCTCTTAAGGGCGTAGCGCGGGGCCCCATCCCGGGGCGGCCAGTGGGCGTCGCGGTGTCACGTGCTAGTCATGCTCCCGTGGCGCCCACACCATGGCTATGAGGGAACGTTTGGTTTTTAGTGGGTACGCCCCTCGTGGGGTAAGCCCCACAGACCCCTGTTGTCCTGAACAGTGGTCATGCATAAAGCGCATTTTCCAAACGTAAAAAAAGGGTTGGTGAACCAATGGCAAAAAGATCATTATGCACTGAAAAAAAACTATTATTATTTTTTATTTAGTTTCTATATGGATTCAAAAATTGAAAAAGAGCGGAGAATAAATGAAACAGAAAGAATGACAAGCAATATAATTGAAAATGCCACAAAATTTTGTATCACACATTTAGTTCTTTGAAAAAACTGGCTCGTGAAAATTTAACGATGTTTTCATCTACCTATGCCTGCGAGTCATTATTTTCAGAGATGAATAATATCAAAGACTCGCTTAGAAACTGTTTGCCATGTGACGCCAGTGACGCCAGCCTTACAACCTTAATATACACTAATGTAACTTTAATTTAAATTACTCGTATAACTGAGACATTTCAAAATGTATTGTTTTTTTAGTAAATAAAAAGTTTTGACTTGAAAGTATTTAGCTTTACCCAATAACCGCAAAATCGAAATTACTTCACGGGTCGTCTATGGCTTTAATATTTTTTTTTTGTAAAAATGGTAAGTCAATGTTTCGCTACCCCTGTCTACACCCTTATCAGTTTTGAAAAATGTCGAAGTATAAACAACCTTCCGACCATAAAATCTCTGTTGGCGCGTAACCACAGTGATGCAACGCTATAACCGCGAATCTTTCTTCTTTCTTCGACCACCCCATATTTGGTATTTCATGAAAATTATTTTTTTTTATATTCGGAAAGTGCACACGTTCGTTTTTTAAAATTAGTTGAAGAATATTCGACCAGTATTCGCTAATTTAAAAAAAGGTATTGACAGAACTATGACCGACAAAATATATATGTATACATATACACACATATACTAGCTGATCCGGCAATCTTTCGTCTTAGAATTAATTTACGCTGTTAGCTGTATTAATGTCCCATTAATTGCTGGATGGGTTATATACGGGTCGATTCCGTTATTGAAAGCACAGTGGGCGACGGCAAGGGCCGTGGCGCGGGAGTGGTCGCATCAAGTGAACAGTCCCGACATCGGTGTTAGCGCCTGCGCCTTATTTTATTTTAGCGCGCATTGTTTTTTTTATCGATAAATTCTAAGATAATAATCCATTAAATGATATGGTATAGGACATATCTTAGTTTAGTCAGTCTCTGTCTTTGTTTTTAAATACTATATTACTATTGTCATACAATTAAAGCGGATGTGACATTGTGCCTGCCATGGTTCAGTGACAGCAAAACATAAGGTTGTTGGTTCAAATCAATTGACACTCGACTTTTATCTTAACTATCTCATACCGCAAGCACAATCTCAACGAAATGGTAATTTTTTTTTATAAGAATTGAATTGATTAAATTGACGTTCTATAGTACAGTTTCAAACTTGTTGATGGATTTTAGGTAGCTGCCAAAACTGCCTAATCAAAATCAGATAAAATTTATTGACAACATTGATTGGTTTACAGAGCCTAACGATGAGAGTGGTGCAAATGTTGATGCAGCAAAAATGTGGAGAGAAGATCGTAAGCAGTTCAATAAAATAGCGGAGCGTCTTGTGAGAAAGACATTAGGCCTACCATCTCCTTAGCATTGATACAGACACATATAATCACATCACATCGCTCAAACAAACACTGAAGCATTAATACTTAATATTAGAATTTTGTGATAACTGTTGACATGATTTTTATGCAACATTGATAAAGTAATATAATAGAGCAATTTTATACGACCAAATAAATGTATTAGATGTTATCACAAAATTAAAATTCTCTTAACCATTCATATCAATAAGATTTTACTTTTTAGAGGATTTAGGGTATTTTTATACAATTTTATGTGAAATATTGTCTTCTTATAGTATTTCATTGTTAAGTAATGAAAATAATTGGTTATGGGAATTAAATTGATTTCAAAGACTTGTTTTAGATATTATAAAAATTCTATTAATAATTAATTTTTTAATTGAATTAAAAATCACATCACAAATTACAAAGTTTTAATTTTATTAATGAATATATTTCTGTATTTATTATTTGTGCTGAATTGAAATTTGCTGTTAAATATATATTTTTTAAATTATAACGTATTCTTAAGCCTCTATCCATCTCTTTTTAACTCTTAACTTTTTAACGCTTAATTTCCTTGTTGGTGTTGGCATAACCTCCTTTTATGACCGTGTTATGCTGATAAGCAATATAAGATTACAGAAAATATTTTATCCTACATACGGAATTTAGGCTGTTGTGATGCGTAATGAATACTGATATACTATGTTGATGGTAAAGCCTGTACTAATAAATAATTCTTGTTATTAATTATACTATAAAAATAAATATATTATGGGAAATATACAATCTTACAGATATTTTGTATAGTTTGCCATTTGTCAATAAAAGTATGTTAAAGTATTTATATGTTTAATAAATCTATAAGTTGGCATCTTACAATCTTACTTCTTTACAATTTACAAAAAGAAGTTAATTCAGTCAGTAGTAAGCTAAGCTCAATAAAAATTAACTAATTGAAGCATCACTTAAAGCAATATATACTTCCAGTTAATACTTATATGTTATAGTTAGATATGTATATTCTATAATGGTGAAAATATTTTTATTAAAATGACAGTAAAAGTTATTTTTTTGTTTTATTTATTCATTTTTACCTAGCGAAATATTCGCACGCATCAAGTCATTATCACCATGACTGATTCCCGCCCATTCCACTGAGCTGTAAACACTTTCGTTATGGTAGCTTAACCTGTCCACGCACTTGTCAAATCTTGTTGCTTTACGCCAACTTTATACGGGCCGACCAGACGACGCATTTTCCCACCCCATCTTACGTAATTCGAAGGCGATCTCCATGTTCCAGTAAATCTTACATAGACAATGACCATAGAGGTAATAATTGTGCTGTCTTAGGGAGCTGCTGCATGTGGATCGTAAGTAAGGGCAACCGTTCCCTGAAGCCTGAGGAATGAAGTAAAAAAAGTGCTCTCCGGGACCCAGGAGTAAAAATAGCGTAGACAGGGGCAATTACTACCTATTAGGTTTCAAGGATTTCGTTAGGAATATTTTCCTCATATCCAATAGGTATTTCTCGACAATAATAGAAATCTGCCTATAGTGAAGTCATTAACCGAAAAATGAGTGCTGATTAATCTTATATAACAATGTACAGACAGCGATAAATTACATTTTTATTATATGTAAAGATTTATGTAAGAGTAGCACATAAAGCTAGCAACACTATGGACAAGACTGTATTCATTATGTACTCTTTGGTGCATCTGCTACTCTTTGAACTATGCTCTATGCTCGTAATCTCATAATTACAAGACTACAAGACAAGGTGTGGTTATAGTGCGTTGGCGCTAGGGGCGCAATATCGAAAAACATAGTCTCGAGTTAGTTATCGCCAAGTACAAGTACCCTGGTAGTTATAGCTTTGGCCCAGCTTGTAAGTTATAATACCTACTTATATTTCCAAAGCCGGGTATTAATTAATTGTTGCATTGAAGATTTATGAGCAAGGTAAGCAAATTACTGATAAAAATGAGAATTGATGACATTTAAACAACACGACATAAATGGTGTTCGCGATCTTAACAAAATGGACGTCAAATCATATTGTGACGTGATTATGTAAAGAAATACGTCTTTCTTAACGTCTTTGAAATAATTAGTTGAAAATATTATTATTTCAAATATCTGTGACATATGTATGTTATTTAACGCATTTATTTTATCAGATGTATGTGTATATGTATATGCAATGGAATGCGGTGTGGAACACTTACGATGGCATCCGACAAGGAGGCATGGCGATGACTAGCTAGTCTTGTTGCTTAATGACTCGTTCTAAATTAATTACTCTGAAGCGATATTACTGTCAAGCTACTTGTAGACAAAATTACTGCATTCCTTTATTTTATTAAATGGATTGTGCTCTTTTGTTTGCATTTGTCACTGTCATTTAATCATCGTGTTATTTTGGCTTTTGCGAATATTAGTAAGCATTACATCCGCTGGTTTATTTAGTACAATGCTATGAATTGTGACATAAAAGAAGAAAAAAAGGCTATATTCAAGAAAGAACTGAATCATGTATCATTCTTGAAATATATAGGTTTGGTAGTCTCATTTAGGTTCTCAGCTAGATCTTAAATTATAGGTAATAGAAGGTACATTATTGCCCAGTATGACATGTGGTAGGGTGGAAGGGCGGCCAAACTAGGAGTGAGGCGTATTTATCTTAACAGGTACAACTCACAGGTATTCATAAATACTAGAGTTGTTCCTGTGATATCATATGTCTGTTAAAAAATATCATTCATAAATCACAATAGTCAATCACAGTCTGCGCTACACTCTTCACAAAACAAGAACCGTTCCTCCTGTTATTTGTTATTTCTTCTGCGTGTGTATTAATCTGTCTTGCTCTGACCCGCTTTATTGAATGTTGCTTAAACAAGAAGCACCTAGTATTACTCGTACTATTAATCTGTCTCGCTCACACCCGCTTTATTGAATGTTGCTAAAACGAGAAGCACCTAGTATTACTAGTACTATTAATCTTTCTCGCTCACACCTGATTGATTGAATTGACAACTATTACTAGTCATATTATGGTATCTGTTCCTGTTCCTAACTTTCATTTCGGAAACACTGCAAGAATAATACTAACATTACCTTGTATATTATTTTACAATGTTGAAAGTTAAATATGTATTACATGCATATTATTATAATATGCATGAAATTAAAAAATATATAAATTCTAAATAATGGTAAAATAGTTTTTTCTTCGTATTAAAATTAATTGACATGAAATATACTTGTAAATTCAATGAATTGACAATCCTAAGGCTAATAATGTACTAGTACTCATATTTGTGCTTTGTGCTGTACCTATTTATTTTCTGACAGAACAATGTAAAGATAAATAACAGGCTGTTATTTAATAACAGATATTGATATATGTTATTACTGTAACAGAATTAACAGATATCTTCTTCAACTTGTTATAACGCACGACTAGGGCAAACACTGCTACGAAGTAGTCAGTCAGGCCCTGTTTTGTTCCTCCCTGCGTAATCGCGGTACCCGTCTCGCAGACACTACTCAACTTTCTTATTTGTATCTTCTCGATTAAAATGATAAAAGCATCAACGACTTCTCGAAGTTTAATTCGGCGGTGGACTAAAACGACATTTTAAATTTTGTTACCCATACCCTCTGTAGTCACCTCAATTGGATGGTATGGGTGATCCTCTTCAAATACGGTTGTTCTCCCCTGCTTAAATTCATTAAACCAATATCTGATGGTTGTCATAGAATGTGCGCAGTCACAGTAAACTGCCTGCATGCTTACTTTTATTTATAACAAGTTTTCCTTCCAAAAACAGGAATCAACAGACCAATACTGTTTCTTTTCCATTTTACCAATTTAAAGTTCGTGCTCTCACTGTATCACTGTCAAATGAGAAAAAAAAATATTTCTGTTTTTTTTTTTATTTTCCCACTCCTTAAACATGGCTTTAAACAGTCATATGCATGTGTTTGGCCAGTGATATAAATACATCTAGCAAATGAATACTTATCAAAACAGCCTCCATAAACACTAACCAAGTACAAAAAAAAAACCTTACTCAATGTTCCAAATAACATCTCTAACTTTCTTTATTGCATCTTTAATTTTACCACCATTCTTGTGTTATCTTACATATATTGCCTATGACTTTTCCTGTATTGTTTCTTATATTCCTTGCTGTATATTTTGTATCTATTTGTATCTAGTCATAGTTTAAATGTCAAAAAGTTCCTATTGCTAAAACATACTCATATAATATTACATCAGCAACAAATATTAAGTCAAAAAACTATTCTTTGAGGTTTTATGCCATCTTTTAATTGTTGACATTTATTTCACCATAGTCAACCTTTATACAAATAAACTGCTTTCGCAACAGCATATGACAATCAATCATCTTTTTGTTGAAATATGTGGTAAATGAGCACCCAATGTTATGTGACCGATAGACATCCGCAACAAGCAAATGCGTCGCAGATGCGTTGCCTGCCATTGATGGACAGAGGGGTAAACAGGAAAAAAAGATGTTTCCTTATCCTATTGATCCCCTCCTCGTCCAATCCTCTTCGGAGGAGGACTAAAACGGGGGCTCTGGCATCTCACTCATCAGGCAAAACGCAGAAGCATTCAACTACTTTCAAGCCTGTCAGATTGTGTTATCTCACCAGTCAAGGTGGCAATTTGTGCAATGGATGTTGTTGCTGGCTATTACATTTTAGAATTAACAAATTAAACGAAATCATGCCATTGATTGAATGCTTTAAACAACAGATATGTATGGTCAGTATTAATTTTTTCAGGTCAATTATTGTTTCAGGTCCTTGTCTCAAGTGAGAGGCTATGACAGAAAAATAACTGAATATTAACAAAGTCACTGTTAAACTAAATATCTTGCAAAAATTATTAACATATTCAATATGCAGACTATTAAATGTGTAGTTGTTGGAGATGGAGCTGTTGGTAAAACATGCCTTCTGATCAGCTATACAACCAACAAGTTCCCATCTGAATATGTACCTACAGTTTTTGATAATTATGCAGTAACTGTAATGATTGGTGGAGAACCATACACTTTGGGTCTCTTTGATACTGCAGGTAGAGTACATTTTTATATTTGATCTTTTTATCATTCCAAGTTTTCTCTTCACTTAATAGTATACAAATTACAGATAATAATGATCATTTTTTTTTATTAAAAATGTTTCGTCAAAATTAATTATACTTTGTAATATTTTCAATATCAGACTTGAGTTTCAAGGAGCTATATCAAATGATATTAATAGCATGGTGAGACTGAATTTTTGAAATGCAAGCACTTGGTGTGTTATCATATGGTTCAGATGGCCCTGGCAGAATATACACTACTATAACTGATGGCTGTGCAACATATTAATCTTTGTCTTTTTCCAAAATGTCAAAGAGAAATAAAATAGTCTCATATAGATTGTATCATGGTTAGTTAGTAGGGGGCTATTTTTCACAACTCCATGACTAATGCGTATTTTGCGTGTGGGTGGGACATGTCACTGACATAAAAAACTTTGTCATATAAAACTTTTATAATTTGAAAACATTATTTTATTTGATTAGAAAATGTAATTTTTTTGTAGGTCAGGAAGATTATGATAGACTACGACCCCTGAGCTATCCTCAAACAGATGTTTTCCTTGTGTGCTTCAGTGTAGTTAGCCCAAGTTCATTTGAAAATGTGAAGGAAAAGGTAATGTTCAATCATTTTACAAAATATTTTAACCATATCCATTATCTCATTTAGCTGTGTTTTGGCAATATTGAGTATTGACAAAACAAATTTGATTACAATAAAAAAATATTTGTAGTGGGTGCCAGAAATAACTCATCATCAGCAAAAGACGCCATTCTTACTGGTTGGGACACAAATAGATTTACGCGACGATCCAGCAACTATGGAAAAACTTGCTAAGATAAAACAGAAGCCAGTGTCTCTTGAACAAGGAGAGAAACTTGCTAAGGAACTCAAGGCTGTAAAATATGTGGAATGTTCGGCTCTGACTCAGGTTTGTATTCAAAACTTTTTTACATATAAATGATTACAAAACTCATTTTTTGATGACTACTGTCTCCTGTGCTTTATCTTGTTGGTCATATGATGACCATTTGTATATGTTATATGAGAGATAACATGCACTACAAACTAAAAAAAGACCCAAACAATGACATTCTCATAACCAAAAGAATGTGTTTAGGCTTTTTTAACAAGTAATGTAACCTTAATATTAAAAACTGTAAGATAATTTCATATGCTGACTATGCTACTCTCACTTTTAATGGGGACTCTTTATCAATAAACATGTCCAGTCCTGTGTATGACTTCTTAATTTTAATTTTGTTTTTGTTTTCAGAAAGGATTAAAAAATGTATTTGATGAAGCTATTCTTGCGGCACTGGAGCCTCCAGAACCACCAAAGAAAAAGGGGTGCAGGATTCTGTAATTTTTGTGGTTAAACAACATGTATGTGTTCAAACCCTCACAGTTATCTATAATATTTATAAGCTATGACTGTAATATTCAGCATATTTTTATAAACTAATAACAATTATTAAATATTATGCCATATTTAAAAATATTGAATATTACAGCTGCAATTGAACTGCTCATACGATAACATCGTATTTTACTGGGTCTTGGAAGTTGATGAGCATGTGTGCACTAAATGTATCTATGTAAAAGCGTTGTGCCAGGAACAGGACAATGGGAGTCAGAAGTTGCCAACCCCTTGCAGGCAGCAGCAGCAAGGTGTTCATGATTTTCAATTGATAACAGCTGTGCATTATCATTGAACACTGACAGTTCTTGAACCATGGCATATGGTATCAATTTTCTGTAGTTGCTTCCATCAGTTAAATAAATAATGCACAATTTTTCTAGGTACATTGATAAAACTTGAAATGTTACAATATGTAATAAGAATGTACACTCATAATATTCATCAAACCATAAGAAAAGTGACCGGTGTTTAATGACAGGTTCTGTTCTTTTTGAGACATAGGTTTGCTGAATAGAAATATAGCTATTCTGTTTTAAATTGTATTACATGGGTAACTTTTATATTACTAATTGCGATAATGATGCATTTTTAATAGTTTGATAATTAAAATTAAATTACAGAACAGTCTGGGGAACAATGGTAGTATATAAAGTAAGAAATTATTGTCATATATATTAAATTAAATATATATGACAATAATTTAACATAAAAAGCAGTTTACGTATTTCATATTAAATATAGATTTTCTACAATAATGACAGTTTATCACAATGTCTAGAGCTTATCTCTGCCAATATTAAATTTAAGTAGTTCCCGACAACTTGGTTCGGGACTTCCTTTCAATGGCATTTTGCAGCGTAACATTTGTAATATCTCATTGCCGGAGTTGAGGAATTACAGCAATAAGCATCTCATCCCGCTCTAAATGAAAAGATAAAAATAACAAACTTTTAACAATATTTCTACTTAGATTATTTTCAATTGTTACTTTGAAGGTACATTTATAAATTATTATTAATTGTTCCCTAGACTATCTTTTTTTATTATATTCAATTTAAATAATGACTGACTTTGTAACTATCATATATACAAGGTATAAATTTGAAATAGGACTAGCCCAAAGACTGGTCTGGAATGCACAATACTATTATTTTACTATACTAAATAATACTACTCTAACTGCCACACTCAGAGTCGTTTAATGGTTGATTAAGCGGTCCTTTAGTATAGATTTAAGAAAGGACACGCTTATGGCATGGTAAGGAATATCGTTTCTTACACATTGCGTTCCGTTACGCGTTACACAATTTCATGTATTCAATTTTCAATGTTTTTGTTTGAATAAGAGAACAAGGGAACATGTATTAGCAACACACTACAAAATAATACAGATTATTGTTATCCTTGTACTTTACATTAACAGTGATGCCATGAAAAATACAGCGCTTAGATTTTTTTATAAACATTAGCTATAAATGATTTGGTTAATTTATATTTTCCCGATAATTGTAATATTTAAAATGTTTAAAAAATAAAAATACAACATCAATTATTTTTATGTACTGCAACACCAAGATTGTAAATATATATAATCCATACAAGAATTTTGACAATACACTGCTCTGTCATTAACCAATCTGTCATTACTGTCATTCAATCTGTCATTAACCCTTCAATTTTGTCTCTGGAATGCTCAGTTCAATGTGAGATTTAATGACAATTAGTTTAATACTATTTAATTCTAATTTAATGAACATCTCTGAGTACAGCAGTTAGATATTAAATGAAATTAATACATTGGTAGTATATAACTAGGACAGGGTCCATACGTGAATGCAATAAACAATTGACTATTAAAAGTTAAAGCAGAATATCATACACTGACATTCAGATTACAAGAATACTTGTTTGTTTTGATATAGTTGTAATTACAAGGATGTCCCTGAATGCTGTTGTCTAAAATTTATACTTTGTATGTATGCATTGCATAGGTTGAGCATTTTAAATACTGGATTATTTCGCTTAATATTTTTTTTATTAATGTAATTAAGATATAACTCTCATGGTTTGTATACAATTATGCATATGAATAATTAACAGTATGGCAATGTTTTATTTAATGAAAGCAAAGATTTTATATAGGTCCAGATATCTAGTTAACTTCCGATTATTTTATTATTTCTTACGAATGATTTGTTAAAAGTAAAAAAATATGTTAACGGCTAACACGTACACGGTATATATACGCACATAAATATAAACGCGATAGTAGCATCAAGTAGAACAGAACAGATCGCTAATAGATAAACTGGCGTCAGTTTAGAATGTCGTGCTTGTACCGAGGTACCGTAACATGGGTTTTACAGGAACAAATCGAAACATCATGAAGAATTTTAAATAGTTCTTGAATATATTCAGTTTTTGTGGTATCTTTGCTACAGATTATTAAATGGTGCGAATATAATTTCCATTTATGAAACTTTTAAAATATCTGGAAAGGCACCATTGCATTAATCAACTTCTACCTGCCTATTTCATTTGTCGTACCTGTTTATGTATACATCATTGCCAAAACACTAGAATTGCACAATAGAGATTGGAGAACGAAGTTTCTGACAGTGCAATAACTTGGGGTTACGATAGCTTATTTTTTTTTAGGGTCTTTTGCAGGGTAATTCAGTTTTTATTAATTTTGCTATAATCAAGGTATAAATATCCTATTATCCCACAAAAGTCATGTAACAATTGTGTAGCTATTATTAAGCATTGAAAACATTTTCTGTTTTTTTCCTAATCCCCAAATTACCGGTATCTGGACATTTATAATATCTTCGATTCAAAGTATATTTTGTCTTAGACTGTTATGAGTAACAAGTAGAAGGCACTTTTTAATTATATATGTAACCAGCTGCATACGAATATTTCAAATAATTACTACTATAAATTATTATATTAGAATTTTTTTGTTTGTTTTGTTATGAAGTCTTATTTTAATAGTACCAACCAATATTTGTATTGTAAGCAATTATAAAAGCAATATGAACGTAAAAAAATGATTACCATTTTAATTTACATTTATATCGCCTTTCTCTACAAGGTAAGAAATATTTTCAGTTAAAATTTTTTGATGTCGTCTAAATTGTTATGTAATGACTATTTTAATTATTAATGGTATTTATAATTATGTATTGGAATTTTTTATCATTTTATTTGTAAGTAGATTTAGGTGTATATTGATATAATAAATATAAGGCAAGTATCCGAGTTTTTATTCTTTATTCCTTAAAATATAACCAAAATATGATATATCAAATCTTTGCATTACATAAGATATCTAAAATGTAAGTACTGTTGTAAAATTAAAATCAAGAACCTACCAATACTTAAACAGTACGGAGAATCAGAGCTCCTAGTAAGTGTATAAAATGTTATTTAATTACAAAAATACAGTGGTGAGGATCTGATAAATGAAATCATTATTAAAATGTCTATAGCCGAATTTTTTTTCGAACTTTATCAGATATGCTTGTTAATATGGCAATGTTATTTTTATCTCTACGAATTGAACTACCATTACAAATTGAATTATGGTGATTGTCTTTATCATAAGACAAGAGACAGAGTTGGTCTTCTAAAATCTCCATTATTTATTGCATAAAGAAACGCATCATAGGCCAACAGCACAATGGTATCATAGGTGTTCGTACTATGTACATTCCTGGAAACGGCAATTTAAGTACTTTCCGTAAAGCATATTGACGACTTAGTAAAACGAAGAATAGCATAGAGGGAAGATGAATAGTTTTTGATGATTTTTTAACTCACGTCTGCTTGGATCGAATATAAAAGTTTATATTGTGGGAGACCTTCCTACGCAGTTTACCTAAATTGATAGGCCTCCCACCCACAACGTCGAAGACCGGTCGTAGGTTTGCATTATTAATGTATCATACTGTTAGCAATTTAAATATTAAACACTTATAACGTATAACAAACGTGCTATTTATTTTAACCCATTAAATATTAAACATTTTAAAATAACACAAACTTGAACTGCTATGAGCTCGGACAGACCCTACGCTCACAACTCTATCACGAAATGTAATGGCAACAAATATTCCTTACGTCTTATATAGGCCCTACCTTGTCCTTTTTGAAATAATACATTCCAAAAGTAATTAATCTAAGAAATACTTTACAAATGTCGGTAACCGAATATTTATAATATTCGGTTACCTTCACTCACCTAAGGTGACCGCATGGACAGCGATGCCGGCGCGATCAATTATCGGCCCTTACTTTTTTGAAGACGAAAGGGGGCCTGCAGTTACAGTGAATTTAGAGCGTTATGTGGAAATGTCAGACGACTTCTTGGTGCCTGAACTGCATAACTTTCCTGGCTAAAACCAAAATCGAACATTATGGTCTGACAGCTCTCTCATGACGTGATGCCCCCTCTACGCTAAAGAAGTAGTTTAGCGACGTAAGAAGTTATACTCTTTAGTGTTTTTAATTATTATTAAAGTACATTGTAACAATCACTTCCAACAGATCTCTATATTGTAACGTGCCCTGGGGCCCCGTAATAGGCTAAGACGGTCTTGCTTGGCTGTGATCAAGGTGTGTGTGGAATCATGTTTTTAAGTGTCTTATTATTAT
>JWHW01025777.1:349195-363149 GCA_000931545.1 Papilio glaucus | reverse complement strand
GGGGGGGGGGGGGGGGCGAGGGCGGCAATATATTGCCGCCTCCTCCTCCCATCTCGCGCCATCTCCTACCTTCACCCGGAAGGTGAGGGAACCGTAGGTCCTCCCGTACGTATTTGGCCTCTATTGTGCAGCCGCAGTATTAGGCGTCCGCTAGGCCAACAGTTTCGTGGACTTCAAGACCTAAGGATTTAGCCCAATTTATGTTCAGCGATTCTCAATGAATCTATAGTTATTTGTTTTTTTGTTAATAAATAGTGAAAATTAGATATTAGACTTGTTTATCAAAGTAGAAATCGTCAAATGACACTTCGTTTTTGGGGGAACGAAACTTACATGCTTTTAATGGACAATCGGCATGCAACATGTTGGGAGGTGTGTATTTGTGTGTAGTGGAAGTCTGGCAACGTAAGTCCCTCTACTATCTTAGATTATTTCTCACGAATAAGAAATAATAGTACTGATTGATATAAACGAGTTAATAACCATGTATAGGGGTCATCCAGTGTGGAGTGGGTCAGCTCCGTGGAAGGACCACAACCACATAAAAGCTGGTGTGAAGTAGAGATCGACATACACGACACGTACCCACTAAAAGTTGTACTTTGGTCGCGAACAGATTGAGCTCCATCTTTGTGTTGGCCCAAAAACCGCCGTCGATTGGAGCGTTGAGCGTGAAACGCGCATCCTTGAACGCTCCTGAAGTCACTCCTGCAACTGCTCTCCATATTGGATACGTTTTTCCTTGTCCACTTTATTGGTAGGCACATAGTGGATACCCGGCTTAAGAATGGTACCATTTTTAAGATTGTGGTAACTTTATTCGTTAAAATGGCATAAATTAATAGCCGTGAAAGGTAAATGTTTTAGAACGTTTAAGTATTTGTCTTAGAGAAAGACTGATGGAATTATATTTCATTAAATAACATTACGACTTGCTTGTCAACATGACTAGTAGATAGGTAGTAAATCATAGGAAAAATGAAAATTGGCATGCATATATTGTTTTACTGCAGGAAAAGTAAAAACATTAAATCAGAACTTACTTTAATGGAACGAACAAAACGAGTAAAGTTAGCCTATCTAAATGAGTATTAAAGGCTGGCCACGCATCTGCAGCTCCTCTGGTATTGCAGGTGTCCATGGGCGACGTTGATCACCTCAGTGTTCGCGCCGCTCGTTTACCCCCTTCTCTTATAAAAAAATGAGTTCATTTTGCTAGATTAAAATTTAAATTTTTAGGAATTTATTTTAAGTAACGTTTTTAACTTTCACATTCTAGGACAGTGTAACGAAGAAACAATGTTTTGCGAGTGGGACAATGAGTTTGCACAAACAGATAATAATACGTAAGTAAACCTGGTGCCATTTATAAGATTTTAATTTAACTTAAAACTTTAAGTCATATTAAAATACTATAATACTACAATTTCAACATCCTAGATTAAACTGGACCGAAGATATGATTCTTAAAATACGAGGAAACGTTTTGAGAAAACTGTAGTAGTAGTGGCCCGTTCCTTAGTCCCGTCTTGATGAGAGTTATTAAATATTGTAACACTTTAATTGCCAATATCAATAGTAACTCTTTCTTGGTTTGTTCTCACTGTTTGACTCTTAAAACATACAACCAGCTCGCCGCCCTCACCGCGTTACTCTTAATTTGTTTGTTGTGTAATCGGTTCGAATAAATTTTATACTGATACCCATGTACCGTAGGATAATTATATTTTAATATCCAAACATTTTTTTTTTACCTAGTGCAACCGCCCAGAGCAAGGTAGGAAAGGTGTCGGAGTTCAATACAGATTACGTAACAATAAGGAAAAAAAATTCTAAAAGTAAGTTTTAGAAATATAAGTGGCATTATTCAACCATTATTATATATGTCGGAGAAGCACTGTTCTCGCCGACGTCATCACTAGTGGTTGCGGGCTTTGTGGGCGTCATTAGGGTAAAATGCGAGCACAAAACACAATAATCACAACTTCACAGTAGTTTATTGTACGATACACAATAGTTCTGATTAATTCAACTTGACTCAAAGCTTCCGCCGATATATATATTTATCTTTTAGTTAGTATATATGTATCCTATGTATAGTGACTTCATGGCCACATCCGAAACTGTGAGGAATCAATGTAAGTGATGGCACACGGCAAACTTAAGGAAACAGCTCATTTTTAAGACAATACTTTTTAGAATTATTACTACTTCGTAAAATACTTTATTTTTCTTACATTACCTACTTATTAAATCTTAACTGATTAATTGTTCAAAATGATGAACATTATTTTAATACTATTCTAGGATTGTACTGAATGTAGCATAACAATATTATTGATTCCGTTAAGAATATTTTCCAAAGATAATTTGAGGTCATCAATTGAATTTTTATCAGAGACAAAAATCTAAGAGGGTAAGGTCCGGGGACCTCCCTGATCACAGCACAGGATCATGCGTTGAAATAAAATTTCTACCGAACTCCTGAATTAACATCTCTTTTACTGTACTGGCTTGTGCTCCATCTTGTTTAGATAATTCTAAATCTTCATTACTAATACGTGGCATTCATTACAAATATTTGATTCGGTACCATACGAGTGCCATTTCTCCCATTGATAAAATATGCTTCCAGTAGATCAAATCGTTCATCATTGGTTAAATCCATATTCAAATCACGTAAATTAAGGTTCAAGGAGGTACTGCTTTTATAATTTACTAGATGTTGCCCGCGACTTCGCACGCATTCGTTACTTATTTTTCTCGCTGGAAATTATTGTAACTTGATTTCGATTTATAGATGAATGTCAAATAGTTTTTATCGGTTGCTATGGTAATGTATGATATGACAACAGTAACAAACGACATTACTTTAAACTATGAAGTTTATTTTAATCCAAAATTTGCCTTAACTTTGCCGTATGTCATTACTTCCCCGAATTCGTTCCTTATAAGCGATACTATCGACTAGTGTAATAATACAGTGGGTGTTTTTTTCTAAACTAACGGGTTCTTTTCCTGGCTAGGATTGTTGATTTTCAAAAATCCAATAATATAGTTTCAGTTTTCATCAAAATCGGGCGAGATTCCTTTGAATTTTTCTATTTGTTATAGTTTCAGATTTGGCCATAAATGCCCACTTGAAAAATTCAGACTGTATATATATATATTTTATTTTATTTACATATATTTATTTTTACATTCTAGGACAGTGTAAGGAAGAAACAACGTTTTGCGAGAGGGAGAATGAGTTAGCACAAACAGGCAATAATCTGTAAGTATATTTTAATATATGTATATTGGTGCAACATCCGGCCCGCTAAGGGTTTTTTATAACTTATAAACTAGCGCTTGACCGTAATCCCATCTGGTGTCAAGTGGTAACGTGCCTGCATGTTCTTCTCTTGAAGGTATCCAAGTCACAATTAGAGGGAAACACTTTCGCTGGCAATTTGGTCCAATCCTTTGCTGTACGCACGATGAACGAATTGCTTCGGTCGAGCGCTCGGTATGTCTACTATGAAAGGATGAAGACCTACCGTATGTTTAAACGTCCGATGGTAAAATGGAAACGGGGGAATTAATTCTTGTAATTCCTGGGCACTGGAGGCTGGTTACTTTGCGTCTGTGCTCAAGACTGATTAAATTAAGATCTTGGTCACCAATCAGCCTCCTGGCCCGTTTTTCTACCGAATCTAATGCTGCGAATTGGTATTTGGCTGCGCTTGCCAAAATATTACAGCAATCCTCCATACACAGCAGGACCCGTGGTTTATATAGATTTAAAAGCTGTCCTGGTGTAAATTATTGACGTAACTTGGAAAGGACTCCAAGCTCCCTAACAGATAACTTAGCCTTAGATTCAATGAACTGTCCGAAGTTAACATGCGCCGAGATCACGACCCCCAGTAACTGCAGACAGTCGGTGAATTCCAGAGATACATTCTGAAAAGTTGGAGCTAAGGTGAACTAACACGATTGTGTTTTGGTGGAGTTAAATCTTACAAGATTGGCATTGCCATAAGGAGACTGCCTCGAGTGTGAGATTAATCATCTACCATGGCCTCTTGTTCAGATTGTACATGATCCCTACTGGCCCGACCATTCAGTAGATATCTTTCTACAACTGTGCTGTCGACTGCATACCCAGAGATACCGGGAAGGAGCAGTTCATAAATGTACAGCAAGAAGAAAACGGAACCCTGAGGAACACCGGCATTTGTCGTCACGGGTACAGACAGGAACAGGGAATTGAGTTCTAACGTAAGGTCAAGGATCAGTTAGAGGTCGGTTGTTGGTGATTTGTTGAACGCGGTCAAATGGAAGAAGCTGGCGTTTGGCGGTTCCAGCCCGGAAATGCGAGCAATATTCCATATGAGGCCGAACCTGCGCCTTATACTTACTGTACGAGATGGACCCACATGAAATACTGCTTTGCTGTACTGAGTACACCGAGCATTTTGGACGCCAACTGGGCCTTACCTTAAAGATGACCACGAAACTGGACGTCACTCGATATATCAACGCCGATAATACTGATACTAGCTGAGGCGACTATGGGAGTGTTCTCAAAGTCGAAATTTACGGCGAAAAGCTGCCGATATATTTAAATTATTGTATATATGTCGGAGGCACGACGGTAAAATCAAAATGAAACGACTTTTAAGACTTCGTCAGCGTATATAGTTCGGGCAGAGTTTCTCCTTGCAATAGTGACTTACGAAGTGAGTCAGCTATTTATATCTGTCTCCATACATTCATAAAGACTATGCTCTATAACTTCAAAAACCAAGTAATATTTTAAAATAAAAAAAAAAACGTATTAATGTTTCTCAAAAACATGTAAACAGTAACAAATAAGCCCTTAAACTAGAGGTCTAAGCAGATATTTTCTTTTCGCACAATCCTGACTTTCCTTGCTCGCTTCTGCTATATTCACAAATCTAACAATACATGCTTGTTGGTTATGGGTACTCCTTTAATGCCGCCTTTTTTTAGTATATCACCAATCTGGTCGGTATAAGTTCGCCTGGGACTACAACTACTATCACTACCACTCACAATCACATGAATTTTCTTTGGAAATCTTGTCATATTTTTCAACACGCTCGAATCATCGAAGCAAAACTGTCTTAATTTTCGTCACAGCGTCCTCATTTGAGCCACACTTTTCCTATAAAAATATGCAATAATTTTAGTACCACGCTTGTCAGACAAGCTTGTCCAAGCCCAACTCTAACTTTCACAAATTAAGGTGGGTACTAATATGGCATGTGTGTGCATATGGCATAGCATATGAGTATTGCTAGACTTGCTTTCACCTCCTCCTCACCGCTATTTTATAACTTACAGCGCTGTTCATTTTATATTTTAACAAGGCTACCCATCTAGCAGAGATGCATCCCAAATATACAAACTCTTCTTCACCGTTTATATCTATATATTTACATATTTTTACAGTTCACCTGTCTACTCCAATGGTTTAAGAGGTGGTAAAGAAAGTAAGTAAATTTAAATTATTTCTGATTAATTTGCACTTATACATGTACAGATTTCTAAGCGATAACCATCTTGCATAGCGAGAGTCTATGTTCAGTTATCGTTCACAGTGAGCCTTTTAAATAAATTATGCATTTGTTTAAAATGCTTTTTATGAGAAGATAAAAAATTTTGATTGTTATTGTTCAGTTTTGTAATTTGTTTAGTTTCCAAAAAAATAATTTAAATTCTCGTGGTGCGAGCCATAGTTAGTGTAATTGTAGCAAAATAGTCGATTAGCAGTCATCAGATTAGCATAAATTTTTGTGTATATATATTTCGCTGTTGTCGGGTTTTCAAACTGCATGTGTTTGTTAACATGAAATTCAAATAGACGTGTCCTTGGCTGCGGAGTGTTCAGACCTCTCCAGCATTCCGTCAGACAAATGCATGTGTCTTTGTCTCATTCTAAAGTTTGTCGACTTTAATATGATTAACAGTACTGTACAGATTGGATTTTATATTGATGTAATAGCGTTGTAGACACATTTAAATGCGTAAAAGATCCCAGATTCGTACATTCTTTGTTTTCCATTTTTGTTTTGACAATTTAATTTAATTTCATATATTATACTACACTGAATTTAAGTAATTTGATTAAAAATTAAAAAAAATCTTATTTCAGATGTAGCCAAACCATCGCGCCATAGTGTGACTTACAAGACTAGAAGACGCTCCGGTATGTATTGCAGTGAAAATAAAGTTTACTTATATATTTATCCGGTTATCACACACAACCAGGAGGGGTCCTTCCGGTTTGATTTTTTCGATTAATGTGAAGACTTGCTTCTCTGTTGTGGTACTTTTTCACGTCAATACTTGCATTACAAACGTGCATGACTCACTAAGTTTGGCATGAGATTAGACCTTAGGTATTTGCCGCCGAAACATCGCTTAGTATTTTCTTCATTACATATACAATCTCAGATCAGGTGTCGTTAAAATTTAAAACCTATCTAATGATCTATACATACTCGTAGTATAAAACAAAGTCGCTTCCACTGTCTGTTCCCTTAGATCTTTAAAACTACACAACGTGTTTTAATGCGGTTTTAATTTTAATAAATAGACAGAGTGATAGTGATTCAAGAGGAATGTTAATATGTATAATACATGAACATTGTAGTAGAGAAAAAAAAATGTGATATTAAGAAAAAACTGTGGCTTATATTATAAATGCTGGCAAAATAAAGTGAATCAAAGATCAAAGTAAACCATGAAATTGTATATCTTAAAAAGATCTTCCGTCCGTCCGCGATGACATTATATCTTACGGATAGCTTTCTTTACCTATTTTTACTTCCAAAATAATGATCAATGACATACAATGCGGTAGTTGGGAAGCTATTAAGACTAATATAGAAAAAATCCTTATCAACGTAAATACGTTTTATAACATAAGCGTTTCACGCACATTATGATAACCTTGTATATTCTTGTGTAGAAACTGCTTTCAAAGCTTGGCTTTTTAAAATTTGAGTATAACACTATAGCGATGAAAAGGAAGGATATTTACCTCTACCTCGTCTTCCTATACGCACGAGTTTTTCAAATTGTATGGTTTTGTACCTCCTTTGTATAATATCATACGATTGCAATTACATTAATTTTACGTACTTAATCGCGTTTAATAATTATTTAAACTTTCGTTAGACATTTTTTTAATAAATGGCTTAACTCATGGGTTAAGCCGTTATTTAATTTGTTTATTATTTTTTTTGTTCGCGATGTTTCAAGTACTTTACAGCGCTCATGGTCATGAGAGACTGAGGTGTCTGACGTCCTGATATCAAAACTGTTAGCGAACAACCCTTTTATTTTCAATTACTCTATTACTATAAATTATTCTTGCTCCGATCTATGCAGAGTGTGCTCAAACTATCTTGAAATCTTGCAGTACGCTTGATTTGGGATTTAATTTCATTAATCACACAAAAATAAAAATATAAATTAGCCATTTAAAATTAGAGACACCCCTGTGCGCTTAGTTGATTTGATTCCACAAAATAAATTTGACAGACAACTATTCCACTTTGATCACCCAGGTCACGTGATACAGGTGATTTAAATTTCAGGTGATCAAGGTGGAACACTACTATTCCACTTTGATCACCTTGGTCATATCACCCAGGTGATCAAAGTGGAATAAACCATCCCAAACAGGGATACTACCCAAAATTAGTTTAATTGCAATGATACACATTGCAATTAATGTTTTATACATTGCTTTGCATCTTTGATTATTTTTAATGCTTAATTTCTTCTGCAAAATCAAGATGAAAGGAATCAAAATTCAAAACGGCCAGTAGTGGAACTGTTTAATATGAATCGCAGTGAGTCTTCTGGCGACTCGTGGCAAGAAAATTATTCTGCATCTCAAAGAAAACATGGCGGCGACGGTAATAAAAATAGTACTTATGTAGTAACAAAAAACTAGATATCGTAAACTTGTAGGAATCGTAGTTTAAAAGTCAAATATATATTTCCATACAAACTGTAGGTATACGAAATATTCCCTGTAGTTGAGGTCAACGCATTGTAGACAAATATTTTATATACATTCATAATAGTGTTAAATTTTATTAATATCACTGTTCAGATATAATCCGCCATTTTAAGATACATAAATTGCGCTTAGAAAATCATATATTTATTTATTAATTATATATGTTGCCAAAACATATTTTTTTCTATGAAAAATTATAAAAGTCGGTGATTGTCGTTGAAAAGCTAAGCTTTGGCGGTTTCATTTTAACTGGCTATTGTTTGTAATGGCTAATGTTTAATGTGTACTTGCATAATTTTTACACTCAGTAGTATTTCCTGCAACAGTACTTCCTCTCCTAGTCAAAGACAAACTGCTAATTTTTTATGACATGACCATGTTACGAGTCCATTTCATTATTTCAGGCTACGCCGTTATGCGTAACAATGCACCCGCTCCAGTTCCTGAAAGTTTTACTGAAAGTGGGGACGAAGCAACCAAAAGGGTGATTATTTTGTAATGGAGATTCATAAGAAACTGATCATAAGAGTACGTAAGATCTAACAGTAGAGCTTACGCAGCACTTGCAGCCGACCTATCTGCCAGTAGAGTTAGGAGCACTCATTTTTAGTCTGCCAATAATCTCGTCAACACAATTTAAAGAAAAAAAGAAAAGACGCACGACCTTCATTATCAACATCAGTAGAAATACGTCCAGTGCTGACAAGGTTCGCGAGTAATATATTTAGTTTAATTTTTTTAGAACAAAAAAATAAGAAAAGTGATGAAGTTTATGGTGCGTCGGCGCTATGAGTTGCCGACAGTGTCGTCTCGGTCGAAGCAAAGGAGCACCAAGGCTTATGAACCTAGCACCAACAAAGCACACATACCTTTCGTGACATCTAAGTCGGCGACGCCGTCGCATAATGTGGGCCTAAACATTCAACAGGTATGGTCTAAATGTCATTTAATTCATTATTCTTCCTTGGACACCTTAAATTCTTCGAGGGATCGCTGACAAATTATACGTAATTATTTATATTCAATACACTAATGAATAATGTCCTCTATTAGCTAGAGAACTTGCGTATGTTACGGCCCACGGATCGAAGTTGACAGTAGTGAATGTTTACTTTAAATTTTATTTATTTTTGAACTATTGTTGCGCCTTCCCCCACCTATTTCGAGTTTTCATTTGTGTCGACAGTCCTTACGTGCCTGCCTGTTTTTTTTTAATTGAATATTGATTTTGTAGTAGCATTATTGTCAGGTTTCAGAAATTAGAATTTCAATTTATTTTGGGTTTTGGAATAGTATTACATATTACGTGCAAACATAGTTGTATAGCGTAAACAATATTGCTATTTTCTGACATTGCTTCCTTAGTGGAAGCAGACAATGTCAGAAAACCTATGATTTTAGTATTTATTAGTAAAATATTTTTCGTAGGTGCTACATGGCATTAAAATAAACCAGCCGATATCAGAAATTCCATCCACAATGGCGCATCATATGGGTAAGTGACATTGACAAAGCTACTTTTTTCTACCGCCACGTTACCGTTAACGTTTATTTCAATTAATATAATATATTATCAATAAGCATGAATATAAAATGATATTATAGTCCACCTTGAACATACATTTTTTTGAATGAAAAAAGTTTTTTAGTCCATCGACCAAAGTATAATTAAACATCACATTTGAGTTGATTTTTAAACTTAGTAACGGAATGCTGTTATTTTACAAATAATAAAGATTTTATTAATGCCTTATAAATATTTAACACATCCGGATATAGTTATGCAGTTCCTGGGTCTGATTGTCAGCCTAAGCAAAACATTAAAATTGGATTTCTCTTACAGGCCTACGTCATTGCGCCAGCGACGCTGGAGTTGACAAGGACGAGGTAATTCCATTCAATTTAAACTATTAGACTTAAATCGATTAAGTACAACAAATATTTAACTGGTCGACTTTGTTTTTATCGGCAGATTTGTTTGAGGCATCTTTGTATGTTTTTTTTTGTAGAGGGAAAAAATGACAACACCCTCTCAGACGTTGGAGCCACACCTCTGGTGCGTTGGGCTCGGGTGTAAATCACCTATCCTGACATGAGGCCCATACCAACTTATAAACCCTCTTTCTTCTAGACTTTTTTAAACTCCCACGAAACCACCGGCAGGTATTACTTCGTGGGGGTGGTCTCTCAGTCTTTGCTTTTACTCGTACTTATTGCTCCTTTAGTCCATTTAATTATTGGCTCTGCACCGTTCTTCCTCTGCACGCCGTAGTTACTTCAACACTATGGTGGCATGTTCACTCACTCTATTCCATGCTTCTTCAGTTTTGAGTACGCTCTGCACTATGGTTTCTATCCTTCTGGGTTCAATCGTGTTCTACAGGACTTCACGTTGCATTGAGTAGACCGGGCAATAGAAGAACATGTACTCGGCGTCGTCAGGCATACCGCACCCGTATGGGAAATCCGGGGAATGCCATTTAATGATAATCTATGTTCTGGCTATTTTTAGACCTTTTTTCCGCTTTGCTTTTAGTTCGATTCTTTTATCAAATAATAATCTCTCTTCCGCTAGAATATGTACGGTTATTACCTCGGCAATTGCGCACGCTGCGTCAAAGAATACCGTGATACAAGGACTCTTTCTTAACCTGCAATCTAAAATAACGCCAAGGTACCCGATATAAGCTTGGGTTGTAATATAACTCGAACACACTGCAAGCGTAATTCTCTCTATCTTTTTCCGGCTTGTGACCAGCAGTGCCTCCGTTTTATGTTCCGGAAGTTTTAGGCCAGTTGACTCCATCCACGAGGGTATTCGGCGGTATGTTTCTTCAAATATCCTGCGTATTTCTTCGATGTGCTTTGAAAAGATGACCATTGCGTAGTTCGCAATGGCGGTCATTCGGATGCCGTCCGTTAGTTTGAGATTTGGCAGTGCGTCGTACATTATACTCCACAGTAGTGGGCCGATGATTCCTGTGGTACACTTCCTGTAATTTTATACACCTCAGATTCATTCTCAGTGTCATAATGGAGAGATATATCGCTTAAGTAACTTCGTATAACCCTCCTGATGCCCCTCAAATGCCTTGTAAATACTATCCCATTTGGCCGAATTAAATGCATTCTCTATGTATACTAGGAGGCAGTATTGCTTGCTTCCGCTCTCCCAGTGTTTGAACTTCGTGGAATTTTTAGCAATGACTGTAAAAAAGAAATTTACAACTCGTTCAATCGCATCCAGCGTAAACCGTGCTCTTCGGAAGCCATAATGGTTACTGTTGAAGGCTTTGCTTATTGTTACAGTTTCTATTTTATTGTTGAATATGAGTACCAGTCTCTTTCTTTTCCACAGCTCCGTGAAAGTTCCTTCTTGGAGACACTTGTTGTAAACATCCAGAAACATTTAAAGGTTCTCTGTTATGGTCGCTTTTAGAGCTATGTTAGGGAGTGGATCCATTCCGTTTGCTTTCTTGTTCCGTATCGTTTTGTAGGCCACTACTAGCTCTTCTTTCACGAAGGCAGGGACTGCGTCAATACCACCTGTTACTTGGTAGTCCAGCTCTTCTTGTTGTGGAAAGTGTTTTTACTATGGTTTTTAATTGTTCCGTATTACGACGCTATTGCCTAGAATTCACTTTTAGTTTTGTCATAACGATGGTGTAAGGTCTTCCCCATGGATCGTTATTTACATCCTCAAGCAGTTCTATCCAAGTCGCCAGACATGTTGGTATGTAGAATTGCACAAACATTCATTATTCAATTTAAATCTTTAATGCAAAGTTCAGTCGGCTAAAGACTTATTTATTGTTTTATTATTTCTGTCCTTTAATTAGGTTTGGGTAAAAGAATTAAATACGCTGAAGCTCGGAAACATAACCGTGACGCTGCCAAAATACAAATCGATTTCATTCGATCAGTTGTTGAGACTGTACGAAACCAACAACGTTATCGTTGGTAAATTTTTAAAAACTGCCAGTTGCCGGAACCGCAGACCCTCATTGAAGAGGTATGTATAAAATGGCTAGTAACATATTATGTCTTTTTTACTTGACATTCTGTGCTGCTTTTATTATTAATAATAGTGTAATTTTTTTAATAAAAGAAGAGTCAATAGCGTAATGGTTTAAGATACGGATGTACATCCTTGATTTTGTTTATTGTTAAAACAATGTCCTAGTATAAGCTTGAGCTTATTTGAAGTAGTTAAAAAATAGTAGATTATTAAAATGAAGCCACGGTATATATCATTGGCCATCAGCCGTCTACAGTTTGTATGACGTTCGGTAATACGGACGTAAACCTTAATAAATCTTATATAATGTCTCTTCAGAACGTGATCTGGGATCACGTTTTATATACTACAGATTGTCCGAGATCGAGGATGATATATTATAATGATAATAATATAAAGACTATGAACTAGAATTAGAGTGAAGGTCTGCTACTTACGAGTGAAGTCTTAACCTATAACTTGAACATGAGTCAAAAATTTTCACTAGACACTTAATTTTAATGATTTCCAGAATCAACCCTTCGAAAGCGCTTACTTTCAAATGCCACACGGACGACAGTGACGACCTCATTGAGCAGCAGTCCTTTAGTAGCAGGCCCCCGCGTTGAAATTATTATCTTTGCGTATATTTGAAAATTAACAGTTTTATTCTAAGAATGACATACAGAACATAAATGATGTTTAAGTAGAAATGATGACGATGTATAAATGTGCTGATTTTTATTAATAACAACTCCTTTTGGTTGTGAGAAAAAAAATCAATTGAAATTTTAAATTTGCAAATAATAAACCTTATTGACTCACTAACAAATGTGTTTGTCTTAAATGTACATATCTTTTCTTCTAGCTTGCTATATTTCTTAACTGTTTTTTAAAGAAAATTTACTGGTAGTGCATTTTCGGTGCACGTAGTTTCTATATAATAAAAATTGTACGTATGTAACATCTTGTGGATAACTCACTGTGAGCACCATTAGACGGCTCATTCAAAGGGTCAGTGCTCGGTGTCACTTTGCGAAATTTTATTAGTAATGATTTGATCCGCAGTAGAATCAAAGCAACAGACATTGCCCGAAAATTTGCTAAACTTTAAGTAACGATGGCCTGGACACAATGCTCGCAGAACGGATGGCCGATGGGGCCGGAGAGTCTTTGAATGGTGGTCGCGTACAAGCCTCTCGCAAGATGGACCGATTGGCTGAAACAACGACGAACGTTTTGTGTTGGCGAATAGCGTAGCACTTATTTCAATAATTCAGAGTGTTGTAAGCAAATGTGTTAGCTTTAGCGTGTTGAAGTATTTGTGATGGCGGCCTGCGTTTTCTATGCTTTCCCTTTTCTTCTTTTCCTAATTCACTGCCCTCAAATTGTAACCGTGGTAACAAAAAAAGCAAGCGCTTGTCTTTTTTCTTTTATATTAAAGAAAATCATGTAGGTAAGTGGCTTATTACGCGTGCGCCGTGCTAATAATACTGCCCACGTTCACTGTCAAACTCTCTATATCGATACAGACACGTACTGGGTACAGGAATGGAACGTAATGTTTCTTTTTCTGAATACGGCTAATTAAATCTTTTGTTTACACTAAAGAGTTTTGTTTATTACATTTATTCAGAATTATGACAACATGAGAGGAGCTGATTTAAATCTTTATCGAATAGTTTATTATATATTACTAGCTGACCCGGCGAACTCTGTTCCGCCTTAAAGGAAATAAATAAGCCGATTTTCGAATTTAGTAAGTTAATTTTTTTCTTAGAAAAAAATAATGAAGTACATCAATATTTTATTATTGACAGACAGTAAAATAATTGCTCCTCCAAAACATCTCGAGTCATTCCGTAAATCTTTCAATGTTCGGTTAAGTGCTTCTAATGCACGTTTATGCGCCA
>JWHW01025777.1:325015-348930 GCA_000931545.1 Papilio glaucus | reverse complement strand
TGTATTTTTTAATGCCACATTATAAAAAAATAAAAACAAAAAATTTCGTTCAAAAATTTAAAAAAAAAATTTAAGGGTGAACAACCCTTACTTAGGGGTATGAAAAATAGATGTTGGCCGATTCTCAGACCTACTCAATATGCTCACAAAATTTCATGAGAATCGGTCGAGCCGTTTCGGAGGAGTTCGATTACGCACCCCGTGACAGAAGAATTTTATATATTAGATTTATTATATTGTAATGTTTAAGTTAGATTTTATGTAATGCAAGATGTGCAAATGTTGGATAATCTATCACGCATTATGTGGTTATAGGTCATGTGGGGAAATGTCGTACGCATACTTATCTTCAAAGGGGTAAACGCAAATGATGTCAGGCTTGCATAGACTAAAACCCCACTATGGTTGCCCAAAGCATTGACGAGTGCTAACGGGATATCCATTACTCGCTCACCTTGTCGTCACTTGTACAGCAGTAAAGTATCTGTAACTCTGATGTGTCTGATGTATACCCAAGAGACAGGCTGTTTATTTGTCCACATAGTACCTACTGTAGAAAAAAATACAAAAATTATTGATGATTTAAATATTATCTGCCTAGGGGGCCTATCTTATAAAAGTTTCTTTTAAATTTACTAAATCACTTCTATGCATTTCCAGTTTTATAAGACAACTTCTGGAATTAGATCCACTAATAGAATATTATTATTGAGCGTGAGTCTAACACTTTCTCTGTCAATCCATTATTAATATGAGAGATGCTATCTAGAATAATAAAGGACTCAGGACAAGCAAGCAACAAAGGTAAATGTCACTTAAAATGTGAGAGAATATTTTTAATTAAATAAAACTTCATGAAATTTCGTTCCATCAAGACAACATTTAATTTAATGATCATTTAAAAATTAATAAGTGAATTATGATGTACTAATAAATTTATTCTACTCTTAAGCATTGTGTTTTATACTAAGCATCATCGTTAAAAGTTATAATTAACTAGAGATTAATAATGATTTTTAAAGTTTTTACCACGATACAATTAAAATTGAAAATGCATTTTTGTGTTTTACACATTTAAACACCTAAAACAATAAGACACAACAATAATATGTAGTCATTGATAAATTGAAAATAAAACAAAATAAGGAAGCCATTTATATGATACTATGTACAACTACAATATTTTTGATAAGTTAAAATTTTAGGTTCTATTACATATAATTAATTTTAATATTATTTAACGATGTGATTTAAACTGAAATTTATCCGTTGCTTACTCCTTGGAAGTCCACAGCTAGACAGACGCTTCACTTAAATGTCTTCAAGTTCTGGCACAGTTTAATACAAATCACTGTTCAACGGATTCCCTTATTCTCTAAACTTACCTACAATAACACAAAATTGAAAGTGTCTACACTGTGACTCCACTACCACGTAACTGCAGCAATGTATATTAGGCTAATATTGTAAAGGGGATAGATGTGTTTATTTTTAATGAGTAAAATCTTAAACTATTGAATCTATTTCGTTATTCCATAAACAATTAAAAGCAACAGTATCCCGTAAGTTACGTAGCCGTACTCGACTCCGGGCATGGGCAGACAATGTCTCATAATATGAAAAGGCATGTTGTCATCGCTACTAACAGTGGTTTTACTCTTATTTTACAAAATATTGCAATAAAAAGGGTAAAACCTACAATTATTGGCACCCCGCCATTGACAGCTAGCTGATTTATTGTTCATAATAAGACAAATAAAAGCCATATTATATCGCAACTTATCGAAATTGAGTAGTGTAATCCTTAGTTTCCATATGTACAAGCACAACAACAAAAAAGTAAAATACTTGCATCAGTGCAGTGTTTTTTCTACGCTCTTGAAATCTTACATTTTATTCGAGTTACTTAAAATACATTTTGGTAGCGTATAGTAGGTAGTTTGTTCGTAACTTTTTTACTTACACTTTATTGCATACCTATGTAAAGGATTTTTTTACTAGTTCACCATAAACTTCTGCTTGCCAATAATTGGCACTTTGACCTATGACAACAATAGGGTAAACTATGCCATTAACTGCTAAAATTTAACAATTAACTCCTTTAGTACACCGATGTATTCATGTGCGGCAGCAAAACTGTCAGTTGTATGCAGCGTTTCGCATATGCTATAATGTCGCTCAAACTATAACGAGAATTGTATAGTCGTGTCCTTTACCAATACTATTTGGACGTACATGCGAAATTGTTGTGAAATTGCCGGCGCGACTCGGTGGCGAAGGACAGTAACTACACTTATTTTGTAGTAAATAGGTTCATTGACTATCATTCTGTCGCCTTTACAATCTTGTTATATCGGCTAATTCTCATGCAGTGAGTTTTCATGATTTAAGCACACAGTTTTGCTTAAAATGCCAATAAATGGGGTTATCTAGTATATAAAATAGTAATAAAAGTTTTTATTATATTGTACACGTGTACGATAACAACTTTGAAAAAAAGTATGCAATACAGTGAATATAAATTTGGGAGTTGGGATAATCTAAGAGAATATCTGCTTAAACGTTTGTACTTGGATAATATGAGAAATTTTAGCTAGATCGTGTAAAATGGTAATCAAATTAACTTGCTAAATTTTTAAGTCAGAGTCGTGAACTTCAACAATTTGATTATAAAACTACCGCATTATTTTTAAACCGTTAGGGGCAAACGAGCAGCGGGTCGCTTAATATGTAAGTGATCAGCGATGCCCATGTTCATGTTAAAATGTTAGTACTTTCGCGTTTCCTTTGGCGAGTTTGATGTCCATAGACCTAAGACACACTTGTTTCTTTCTTATTTCTCGTTTCGCTTTTGTACATCTTTATGATCAACGCAAATGGAACTCTCTTAACTGTTGTGTATGTTTTAAAGGTAACTTAACATCAGGGGTAGGCTAAGTATAACAAACTATTTGAATAAAGGTAGAGTCTCGTCTAATTTCAATTCCAAACTAAGAAACAAAGGTAATATCCTATTTCTATAAGTTGTAAGTGATTCTTTGTCGATAATAATTAAGTTGTGAGATAATACAAGACATAGATATTGACAAAACTATGAAAGATCGTAATTAGTTAATTCGGTATGCGATATCGTGGAGTTTAGTTGCGGTTGTCGTCGCGGGTGGATGAGGGTAGATTCTCGACTTCAGGCTTGTGTCTGGAATGGAGGTAAGAGTCCGACAAGGCGGGCCAATCGGCCGGCGCCCACTCCGACGTCGAGACCTCCGCCGGCCGATCCGCCGGCTCGCTCTTGCCGCACTCCAGCGGCAGTGGCTTTGGTGTCTCAATCCTGGGGATGAAGTCAAAATAAATCACCTTCACGTATTAATAAAAATACAATTCTAGGACTACTAGTTCGATTTCTCAGATATAACTAGATACTGTTCAGACTAGCTAACCTATAAAGGTTTGACCACATAGCGGGCGGGGCGTAGTTACTATAGAAAAGGTCACACACAGAGGCGTAGCGCGAAGACACAAGTGACATCTTCTATGGTAACTCATACATTACAATTACGCCTGCGTCGAGTCGTCTCTCGTGTGGCGAAATCTTAAGTCATCACGGTTAGACACTTTATGACATTAAAATTGTTTCGAATAATTACCAGACAGCGGGACAGTTTAACTTAATATTTTATAATCTTGATTTTGTTATTATCTACTTACGTAGCCATAATATAAATCATTCAAAAGAAACCTGTTGTTGGCTGTATGTTATGGTGATTAATTTATTTTAAATAAAAAAATCAGGAAATAACTATATTGTAGTTTCGTAGATAGAAAATACCTCACGCGTTCAGGGGATTGCATTGCATCGTTAGTGCTCGATATCTCCAGGTCTTCGGTGTAGCTCATATGCAACTTTTCTCCGTCGTTTCGCTGATCTTTATCTGGAATAGAAAGAATATTCAAAATATACCAAAAGTAAGAAAGAGAATAATAGGATACAACAGACGAAACGCAGCTGTGTAAAAGTTTCTATATAACGCCGTTTTTCAGTGAGGTTGTCGGTATTTCCAAGGTCAGTATAACATTTTAATTTATGTCAATAAATCACACAGATGTATAGCTTACACAGTCTTACATACTGCGCTAACATACTTACTAAGGATCACATCTCAACGGCATTAACTGTACTAGCATGCTTTACCTGTTAAACCCAGCTCTCACTTCCATACATTAAAGTAGGGACTAGTACAGCATTGTACTTCAACCCGGCACGTTGTTAAATCGTCTGAAATGCGTAATGGTGTGACTAAGAGGTGACGGCAGAATACCTCCCGTGTGTGAACTCCGCAGGCGGTTCAGTTGTTACTGACTATACTATATGTGATTAGTTACTTAGAGACTAAATTTAAGGGTTAATTAATAGAAGGCACTGGTCCCTGCGACATAAGTAAAGTTTCAAATGTTAAAGTTTCTAGGGTCTGCATATTTTTAGGTAATAATAGTTTTTTTATAAATAAAATGAATATGCGCTCACGCCCGTAACCCAGAAGGGTAGGCAGAGATTATGGATTTCCATTTGGCGCGATCCTGACATACTTCTCTCGCTTCTTCTACATTCATACATCTACGCATACAAGCTCGTCGGTTAGGGGTGCTCCTTATATCGCCCTTTTTAGTAGTTTTTTGTTTTAATTTATTTGGTGTACCGTACCGTCGACAGTGATAGCGGCATCGGGCCAGCCAAGAGAGTCACCCTCGACGTCGACGGGTTCATCTTCTGCGTCGTACCGCGGCTCTCGCGGCCGCTCCTCGCGCCGCTCTTCCTCCAGCTCGTAACCGAGCATGCTCTCCACCGTGTGGTGACGCTTACGTGTGCGCAGCTTCAGCCGCCGCTGACGGTTCGCCCGGATACGCTGATATGTCTAAATACAAAACGTATTTTTGAACGAAAGTGGGTCTGGATGGTTAATCAGATCGATCAAACGGTCGAACAATCATCGGC
The DNA here is from genome assembly GCA_000931545.1 of Papilio glaucus. Classification (NCBI taxonomy): domain Eukaryota; kingdom Metazoa; phylum Arthropoda; class Insecta; order Lepidoptera; family Papilionidae; genus Papilio; species Papilio glaucus. The sequence continues at coordinate 343,940 of JWHW01025777.1, read as the reverse complement.
CATGTACCGGTGCATGTACCATCGGTCTTGAAGCGGTACGCTGTATTCACCGGTGTCCGGAAGTGACGTGTTCAAATGTATGGATTAAAGAATTTATTTGTTTACTATATTTGTAAGTACAGACTATTTAATTATATTTTGAACAGGCGATAAAGAAGACACCAAATACCTCATGTCAGATGTTTATAAAGTACTTGCAAACATATGTATATATGTACTATAATACTGGACAGGATGACCTCATGTTAAACGAATAGAAATCAGTAGAGCAAGCTAGATTCGGGAAAGGTAAGACAAATATAAGTTTAAGTAAAATAAATAAGTAGTTTATTTTCATTGCTCTTTGTACAGAATTATAGTTTTCAAACTTTTATTAGATGACGAAGTACGACAGCCGTGTCTATTTTTTTGTGGGCTCAAAATTTGTGTCTACTGGTAGGAAATGAAATACCACCACCATGTATATATAAAAAATATAGTGGAGAAAAGCAGACAATTTCACATTTTTGTCGTAAAAAACATATTTTGGGGCTTACATTGTATACATAACTTAAAAAGATCTACCAAAAAGGCATGATGACATATCTCTATCTTCTGTCTATAAAGCAGTGACAGGAATATTCATACATGTTAAACGGTGTAAAAAGTATAGCGTAATTAAAATAAGAAAAAAAATGTCAGCTAGTGTTTGTCGCTTAAGCGCAAATGTAATCACATGACAGCAGCTATAGAAAAAGCGTCCTAACTGGGACCACTAATGGCGTACCTGCTACTTATCGCTGCTCTTATTAAAAAAGGGATAGTTTACACCAAAGTAAGATGCTATTTCTTGTGAGAGTTATACTTGGGACACACCTCTATTAAATAGAGTTTAGAAAGCGTCATAATTGGGATACTTTTTCTTTAGCTTACAGTTACGTCATGTGTTTATATTTGCACTTAAGTGACAAACACATTAGCTGTCATCTTTTTTCTTATTATTTTAATTACGCTATCCTTTTTACACCATTTGCCAGGTGTGAATGTTGCTTTAGCTGTCCTTGGAACACTTTTGATCGGTGATTTTGTATAACATGTCTTTAGCATAGAATAGCATTGTAATACTCAAACATTAGTTAATATGGTGAAAAAATCAGCAATAATGAAGTAGAAATAGCTGTGCAAGGAATGAAGAATGATATAGCAGTGAAACACTGGTGCGATATTGAATTTCTCTAAAAGCTTTCTCTCTCTTTTTTTTCTAAAAAGTCTAGGAATTTCGAAAATCAAAATTTTCGACCCTGGTATAGGAAGGTAAAAAAGATTTTATTAAAATTTATTTGCGATTACGTACTTGTGTAAGTTAGATGACTACGAGTGTGCGATCTCTTATGCAACGTTATCTCTGTTGAAATGACAGAAACTACAAAGAGTGTATACATAATTATACATATTATAAAATAGATTATTGATAGATTTCATAAAATAAAATGAAAATGTTGTACATTTCAAGTTGATTCAATGATGAGAACCGACTTACCTTTCCGGACGGATTTTCGTTATTGCTTGGATATTACTGGACGGCGGCGGTATGAAGTTTGCCGAGTCCGCAAGTTACACATATAATTGTTTAACTTGCGTGTATGTAATATTTGATAAAATCATAAAATAATACCCCAAAAAGAGTTATTAGAGATATTATATATTTTTAGAGAGTTATATATATGAGGATATTACCTCCCAGCGAGCATCTTCATCCTGGTGATGTAGGGTGTGGGTAGAGGGCGCGGCTGTATCTCTTGGGAGGGCACTTAAGCTGTACAGGTGCTGCAGCTCCTGCAGGAAGTGCGCCTGCGCGACGCCGGGTCCAAGCCGCGCGCCGCACACGCCGCACGACGTTTTACGCTCTCCGTCAGCTGGACACAATGCTTACTCATCATTCAGAGTCACCTCACCTCGTCCTACAACATACTTCTATACCGACAACTATGCTATAGATAAAGTAATCAATGCAAAATCTTCATTATTTATCACATTGCTCACTCTGCCCCATCCACGTCAGATCAACACAACAGATCAATGATTGAAAGAGTCATGAAAGAAACAGAAGAAAGAATGTGGGATGTGCAAGCGGGTTTTATAAAAGCAATGGGCTGCATGGATCTTTCTTTACGTATGATTACAGAAATGTTTTTGGCTGTAAACCAAAAAGTTTTCTGCGCCTTCGTAGATTTAGAAAAGGCATACGATGAAGAAAAGGAGATGATCTATGGTCAACCTTAGTTGCGTTTGGAATGAACAGTGATGTAATACAAGTGTTAAAATCTCCTTATAAAGAGAATTATCGGGGCCTACTCAGACTGGTTAAGCATCAATAAAGGTGTAAGACAGGGCTGTGTAGCTTCCCCGTGGCTGTTCAATCTCTTTATGGGTGATTGTTTGAAAGCTTTGAAAGACGTAGATTGTGGATTAAGAATGGGTAAGCTGGTAAAATGTATCTTGTACGCCGATGACCAGGTCTTGTTTGCGTCATAGGCAATACAATGAATGGGGCTATAGGTTCAGCAGTGAGGAGTCAACAAGTGTCTATGAAGGCTCATCTAGCAATACACAATGCTGTACTAGTACCCACTTTAATGTATGGAAGTGAGAGCAGGGTTTGGCAGGAAAAGCATGTTAGTAGAGTTAATGCCATTGAGATGCGATCCTTAAGAAGTATGTTAAATAATGATTTTTATTAGTGGATCGTCGATTATCCGAACGGCTATCGCACGGCACCATAATTATGAAAGAATAATCTATTATTTCTGTTGCTAAGTAAATCTACACAGTGCACTCAAGAATTACGTATTTAAATTAGCAGAATATGGTGTATAAAGTCCAAGTCAGTATAATGTATCCATTTTCTCTTAGGCCTAGCCCTACTAACATGAGGAGAGTTTTTGAGAGAGATATGCATTTGGAAGGCCCAAATGCATGTCTCTCCCAAAAACTCTCCTCTCCTTGTGGCCATACCATGTTAAGTTCAGGTTCCCTCTAATATACTTTGTGTACCTTATCCATTCGCATTACCGTTCACACCCATCTCAAAATTCATATTTCTGCTGCAAGCACTCTCTTGTCAACCATCTATTTAATCGCTCAACATTCCGATCCATACATTAAGTCATATCTTCTGATGGTTTTATAAATTTTTCACATTTCGGTATCATTAAAACTCATTATAATTATTAAGTGTTATATTTAAGGACGATGGAGATTATAGTGGCATAATCAAGGCCGATTCGATCTGCTATTTTAAAGCTGGTATAACGGTTTCTAAATTGTATACTATTGTCAAATCTGTATGATACCATAAGTTAGAAAAATGGGAAAATCGTGGTTCACGCATGGTCCGGGTCGAGGAAGGTAATACGACAACTTATGCGTCATAGGCCCCAATGCCTTAACTTTCTACCTTTCTCCTCCCCTCTTCTTTTATGTACAACATTGGCAACTAACCCTTAACTCTGCTATTATTGCCGATGTCAGTGCGGAGCGGTAGTCATTAGGCGAGCCGCTTGCATCTTAACGTTCTTCAATCATTTAAATAAAAGTATCTTATGAAACACGTGAGACTGCTAAAAAGTATTTTTCCAAAACACGCGGTACAGCTAGATATGAAGGGGCAGGTCAGTATCAGTAGTGTTACTTACGGGAAAAGAAGTCGTGGGAGTCAGAGCAGGGGTTGTTGGCGGTGGATTCGTCGTCCTTGGAGGGACGCGGGGAAGCGGAGGCCGCCGAGCCCGGGGAGCTGGTGTCGTCGCGCGCCACGTAGCTGTGTCGGTACAGCGGCGGGGTACCAGTGTCGTCTCGAACACTCTATTATAAAAACATACTCATACAAATACAACTCACATTTTTTTTACAACAACAAAGTAACGTTTCATTGATAATTAGTTCGTCGATAATGTGTTGACATTCGAATTATTGAAATTATAATATTTTGTGTGACCACTTTATAATTATTATACTTTTTTTGCAAATGATTGGAATATGTTGCCAGCGTTAGTTATTCCGTCCGAGAGAAGAGCGTCAGATCTTAACTTAACATCGGGTCATTTTGTTCATCAAAAATATACTGCAACACGTAGATCATCTTTTACTAGTAATATACAGGATGTCTGGAAAATACATATTCAAAGGAAACCACAAGTACCATAGCGGGAAAAATGATGACTTAACCTGTGTAATCTGACCTGAATAATAATTTGGCTAGCTTGAGCCCTAAAGACTTTAAAGACATCTTCTTTTTTCTTGTGTCTGATGATATCTTATATTTAATGTAATGTACCCTTAGAGCTTGTCCGACGGTGTGTCCTAGAGCGTACTGTTCGCCCAAGTGTCTCGCAAACGCCTTGCCCGGATACAAAGGATGAAAGGCAGCGCCGATCGGCCTGAACGCGCCACAGCCGAAGCTCTGCAGCGCCGGATGTAGGAACTGAGGCGCCATGTGATGTAAGAACCCCTCCATGACCGAACTCTACAAATAGCTCTTATAGTTATCGCTTGTCTCATTAAATTGGAAATACGCACAGCTACAAAAAATAGTAAATTTTTTATACCTAGACGAACCTCCATAACATTGTATTTATATTACGACTATAAATACAATGTTAAATATGCGACTATTTCTATTGCAACGTGTATCCGAACAGTAACGGGCGAAACTAATCGATTGTTCAGTTTAGTACATAATAGATAACAAGATCAAAACATATTTCCCATATATCGACTCTTTCGACGACTCGACGATTCTTTCTTGTAGTCTTAATTTTTTTTTCGTACGTCTAGAGTATTTCTACTCCATGTAACTCCATAATTCAATCTCAATGTTGATAAAACGAATAGATTTAATTCTATTCATGTTTATATTTTATAGTACCCTATCTATTTTTTTATCATTTGTTTCTGTATGTCTCCTTAAATAAATAGATAAATAAATATTCAGGGTCTTCATTGAAGCTGTACAGTCCGTAGTTAAACAATCGAATTTATCAGACTGAAGTGCCGCGTGTACATCTTGACATTAAAACACAATAGCCGTTCTAAAAAGCTATTAAAAAGAATTATTAACGACACCATAAACCACTTTAAAGCGGCTGCCGTATTGATAGTTTCATGGAAAGTAATCATTTAGGTTTTACAAAGAAAACAAACAAAAAGTCTTAAATTACGGCCGCTGAAAGCGATCTAACCACACACAGACACACGCTGAGGAGTTCTTATAAAATTGTTTATTTTGAAATCAATTGTATTACGCCTCCAGTGGCCCGCGCCTATACTAACAAACGAGTGACCGCGTTCGGGCGGGGAGAGACGACATGCTAACTTGCTAATGAATAAAGGTTGGAATATACATTAACGCAACTCTTAACACTAGCGTCATTTCTTATAATATAAAGATAATAATGAACTCAATAAATAAAAAGTAAGTTAAAAATTAATCCCCATAAAGAAAGTTACGTAAAAAAGAGGGAAAGGAAATAAAACAAAACACGATCAATTTCAAAAACGGGTAAAAGGAAAAGGCTCAGCTGATGCTGCTCTCAGTTTAACACTGAATGCAGCGCTGTTTTTCAGCCTCCCCGTTCTTACTGTGACCAAGTTTAAGTAAAGGGGTTATTCAGTAGTATACATATGAATACATTCGTCATGTGTGTGTGTGTGTGTGTATGGGTGTGTTTGTGTTTGTGCGTTCGATACGCAAAGTTCCATAGACACGTAGAATAGTTCAAAAGTTCATTTAGGGCTATTAATAATAAATGATAAGGACTAAAGTTTTAAGATTGCAGAATACTAATATTATTTAGAAAGTAATTTGACTTGCTTCATGTTAAGCTGTTTTAAATCCATGTCATCCTTGGTTGTTAGAACCTTCCTCACAACAATTATGTATGTAGATCTAAACTCTCTGTCACTACTCCGTTCAATAGTGTAATGTCTTTTAAACTATACGGATTCTTATATGAAGTATATGTAATAGGTATTCAGTCTATGGTATCATGAACATCTTTTATATTTTTACTGAAACGTATATTACTATTAGAGAAGCATTGGTAGGATTAAAAATCTATTTTTAGAATAAGTTGAAAACAAAAAATGGATATTTTTTTATTCACAATAAACTTATATATCTTGTGTTTTTTTAAACCTTAAAAAAATAAAGGATTTTTTCATACATATTGCATATTGGGACGCCACCGTTTCATAGTCAGGTACGATTTGACCATCCTTATTTTGTATTTAGATAAGGTTCTGCTTTTAAAATAATTTATCAATATATTCTCGAAAAACATAAAAAAATATCTACTGATATCTTAAAATTCTGTGAGATGCCGTTATTATAACATTGTAAATACTGTTACCAAATTAAATGTTAGAGTGATTGCCTTACGATTTTTAACTAATATAATTGGAGTGGACTGAGCTTTAAAACAAATTTATTATTGTACGCATCGGCCAATATAACTGACTCATTAACGATAGTTGAATGTTATTGTTTGAACAAGGGCGAACATCTTGAACTAAGAGTTGTGTTCACGTGACTTAATGTTGACGGTCGACGTTTGCTGCAATCAGCGCTGTCTGCTCCAACCGACCCATGAACTGCGCCAGCTCGTTTGAATTTCCAATTAGTCGTGATGCAATGTATAATGGTTCGAATGGCGTTGTTGTCGTAATCAATCCGGGAAGTAAACAGAGGCCGTCTCCTTTGTGCGAAGGCGCGTTAGAACGTTAGATCGTCGTCAATGCAAACACAACGACCACATTACACTGCCAATACGTACTCAGACAAGTTACTTTGTAGTCCGAAAGCCATACCTTTCGTTTCGCTCATAGTTCTTTGATGCAGTGCTGGGCTGCGTGACTAGATACTGGAAGGCGTTGATTGATCACACACAATCCTCCAATATATTACTAAAATGCTTCCATTGTTCAATTATAATTTTTCAGTTATATTTAATAAATGTGTCACCCTTTTTTATTGACTTGTTACTCTTTGATTTGAGCAGGCATTTACCATTTGGTTATAGTGGGTTTACGTAATAATACAATTAACTTTGTATCTACCTCCAAAAACACTGTCACTTCATAGAATAATTACATTGTTGATAGTTCCTAATAATTTTCTCGTTAATAAATTATGATAACCTACTTCATTGTAAAACAACAGGTGATCTGCAATAGGTGTTTTTTTTTTCAAGCTATGTTAAATGTAACAAGTGAGAGATATCTGTAAGTTGTAACAAATTATAAACAGAGAGTTTAATGTTATGATAAGTGGATCAGTTGCAAGGAGTTCCGGGTGTTAGCAGTTGGCACTCGTTAGTGCCGGCTATCCGGTCTATTGTTGTTACGCCGAAACTAAACAATTGGGAAAAGAATAGTACGCCCGGGGCCGGCGATAAATACACGCTCTAAAGTAAACGTTATGAAGTGATGCATATGGTGGCACTCGCTCAGAGGCCTTTAACTATTTTAGAAGTCTTGTTTATAGTATAAAGATACAGAGTTTAATACGAGAGAAATCCTCAAAATAAGTTAGTTCTTGTCATTGTTACGAAGATTGTAGTGCCTAAATAAAGTGATATTATACTACGAGCCTGAATAGATGTATAAATATAGAAAATGCGAGAGATGTGATAGGATTGTGTCAAATGGAAATTCGTCATTTCTGAATATTATTTATTTATTATTGAAATTTATCCGGACGACGGCTGGTATGAGCATGAGTTTGAGAGATTTCTCTCTTCTGTTCTTAAAAAATCTTTATATTCTTCACACAATCATTGACACTTTAATATGTAAACATGAGGTTGTCTGTCAATCGACATGGAGCGGAGAAACGTAGCGGTGCGAGGCAGTAATCCGGACCGGACTTGCGAACTGTGACTGTCCATCGACGCGGAGAGGGAAGACACTATTTTTGTCATTTTATGAAAATCGTTGTTCGGGATAATTCTAATTTCGATATTATTTTCGTTTGTGTTTGAAGAAAAGAATGTAACTAAGAGGCAAAGAATGATACCTGTATATTATATTTATAAAAGTATCAAATAGGCTTACAAAATACGAGAGGCTTTACTAGGCTTAATCAATAATAAACCAAAAACGTATTTGGTGACGTGAGTAAAGTGACAACATGAGCAAATAATCTCGATGTTAGACAAGCTGTTGTCTAAAAAATAAGTAAGTCTATACAAATTAAGATGATAAAGTACTAAAATGCGGTAAATTATTTCTAAATTTCCTAATTATCTATTAATAATTTCCTAATCCTAATTTCAAACATACAAAAATACCTGAACCACCTCAGCTAAATCGGCCCCGCCACCGCACGGCAGCAAAATTGCGCGTCGTGTCTAGCGCAGCCTAGATTCTTTTCTTGGTCAGCGCCGAAGCTGTGTACACAGGTCTTATCGTATGTAGAAAGGGCACGAATTGTATACGACGGCCTCTGTCTTAGAAGATGTGTGGATTATCGTCGATATGTGTTTTGAAAAAAAAAATGTTAAAACATTTTTCACATTCACCGCTATCACCTGACATTTTATTATAACTTTTATTCCATTATTAAAAGGTAATTAATTTAAAACAATAATAGTTCCGTACCTATTGCCGATAAAACGTATATATTTTAGGTATCTAACTAGAAGTAATAAGTAGCTTGTAATAAGCCAATAAGTGGGCAATAAAAAGGAAACCAGGCGTGGTTGAAAGAAATACAACGGGCCCTGATTTATGCGTGATAGGAATTCGACCCTCTTTTCAATAAGTGTTACGATAAGAAACATTGCCTATCGCCGCGTTACATCTCTCTACTATATTTTGATTTAAATGAGACTGTACCTTTTTCTTCTGAAGAAACTATATCTTGTTTCGCAGTAAGATGTGATTTTGAAAGCAAACGTTTTTACGCTTAAATTCGAAAATTTCGAAATATTTTCAAAAACAACTTTTTCTCATATTACCTTATAACATTAGCTATCAATATTACACAATTTCACTTCACTTTGTGTCACGGTTTCCACAAAATTACAACATTTACGATGAAAGTAGAAAAAATGTACTGGTCGCTATGTATGTTACGTTTGTTTGTTTACAACAATCATAACTTGCAAGGGAACAATATGTTAAGGGGCCAAAGCAAATTATAGTCATGATTTTATAACATAACTCGAAGTCTGGTCATTTGAAAATACTTTGGTTTTATACAGGTAGTAGCCCAACATTATTCCAAGTTATAGAAATTATTATTCCGCGATTTCTTCATTTTTTTCCCGATTTCACGACGACGATTTCTCGAGAACCATATTGAAAATGTTTATTTCAAAATAATTTCTTATTTTTTTTCTAATACGACTAATTATTTGCTTGCAAAAAATGTGAATTAATTTATAATAAATTTATTATTAATAAACATTTTTGTAATCTATTTGAAAACGAACCTACGAACCGCTGCGAAACGTCTACATATATACTACATCATAGCAATATCTCAAAAGATACTATCTTAGTTTACAAGAAAATGAAATAAAACTTATAGGTTAAGAAAAACAATATTGTATTGTTATATTATACTAGCTGTGCCCCGCGGTATCACCCGGCGTGCATTTTAATTTAATCTTATTTAATTTAATTAACAAATACTAGGCTATTCGATTGTTAAAAAAATTGTACGACGATGCTCATGAAAATTGACAAAAACTAAATTCTGTCCTCTTTTTCTTTTTTTCTAACTATTAAATCGATATTTATAAATACAGTCGAACTGTTAAACTCGCGAAGTCAAAGTATTCGTTAGGTTTTTTCAAAATTTCTAATTTTCCGCGCAATTTTCTTAATTTTTGACAATAACAAACACAAAAAAAAGAATTAGCGAAATCTGTCCGGCCGTTCATGCCTGATGTCGTTACCTCGGGAAATTCGCATTAATTTTTATATTGCAATTTTCATATGCAAGCTGAGCCCCGCGGTTTAACCCGCCGTGCAATTTAACCGACGATTGTCCAGCCCAAGCTAAACCCTATTTAATATGATTGATTATTGATGTGTGTCGATATATCAGTCAGTCAGTTTATTTTTTTATATATGTATATAAATTATTAATTATAATATTTTAAAGAAGAAACTGATTGACTGTTGAAACATCATTCTTAGAAGTAAAGTAAAGTAATATAGTTTTGATTAAATTAGAGTTTCTTGTCCATATCCAAAAATCAATAATTAATAGATCCTCCCTAAGCCTTTTTTGCGTTCATGCTTCAAATCGACTGATTTAACTCAAAAAAATCTGACACATGCTTTGACCAGCGCTCGGTATTTTAAGGCTCACCCGTGTCGTGAGTTTCTATTCCTGTCGGAGAGCCATGGCTTCTTCTAGGCTTTGCAGTCTTTAAGAGCAGTTTCTTAATACTATCTACGTATCATGTGAGCATATCGTGTTTTGTCAAAATTGAGTTATGAATTCAGTAGAGAGGGCTTAACGAATTTTACTACTCGCTCACTATCTTTCGTTACCCGTGGTCTTTACTTGTAGAAAATAAAATATTCCAAACTTTCACGTTTATTTTCTTTCGTTGCACTAAATGATGTGACGAGCAGGATAGACCCGGTTGAAATGACTTTTTTTAATCACAAATCAATTCTTACAATTCTCATTTTAACATTTTTCGCAAGGCAATAGTGTTTATTATAACCACTAGTTAAAAAAAAATGTTTAACGTGCCAAATAAAGTGATGCTTCAATTCGCAGAGCATTGTTGATTCAATAATATGTTTTAGACGATTACCATTTATTGACAAATCAAATAAACGATCCCTGCCATGTTTTAACTCGGTTCTAGCATCTTCCTGAACCTGAAAATAATTTTGTAAGAGATTTTTATAAATATTTTACGTTTTGTGTGTACTTAATTCACTTGTACTGGTCACTCAGCATTTGTAGCCCAATTCCTAATGCCTCATGTTATTTAAAACTTTTAATTTCAAATATGAAAATAAAAGAAATAAGATACTATCAGGCTGTCTTTTCAGACAACAATCGTCCACTGCTCGACGTAGGCTTCTTACAATACAATGATCGCCATAAAGATCGACCCCCACACGATAGCTACAAGAATAAGTATGTAATACAAATTGTTTTCTGTTTTATTTTTTAATGGTTTAAATAAAGTGTAAAGTAACTAAATTTTACGAATAAAATGAAACGTTAAAAGATAAATTTTATGCCTTTGTTTTGTTCTTCTTTTAGTTTATACCATTTATTTGTTTAATAAAATAAAAATAAATGTATTGAATTATTTCTATTTCTGAATAAGCGCTAAACACAAAATTATAGTCGAATTTGGCTTACTAGGCGATCACTTTTAATTTTATTTTCAATTTAATTGGGTATAAATCTGAGATAAAATATTTATTAAATTATTTTTTATTGTATTTGATGTATAGGTAGTTAATAACTCAATTCGATAATGTTAGTTTACCATTACTTACATTACCTTACGCTACCATCATTATTTGTAGACAAGGAATCCAAATTGAAACTAACACAAATTTAATTTTCGTTCTTTTTATCATACCTTTGTTTATATTATTTAGTAAAACTGTCAGTAAGTATACAAAAAAGAACTGTTACTAACAAAAGAAAATATGGTCATCGTTGCACTGGACATCTGTATATTTTAAGTTCTCTAAAATTTCAAACAAATACGCACTTTTTGCAAAACTAGAAGGATATTTAATATGAAATACTAGTTGTACCATTAAGTATTCATCAAAAGTTATTATTAAAATGTCAAATAGTTTAATAATTAAGAGAGCAGTCGTCGAAATTGTTTGAAATATCAAATATTGCGTACTGATATTATTTATTGATTAAACTGGGCTAGGATTCCTAGAAAAAAAATAAAACATTTTTTTTTATATAAGCCCCCCACGTAATTGATATATATATTTATGAGATAAAAATAATTTATTACTGAGATACTCACTAACTTATAACTAAATACATCTTAATTAATTTCGATACTTAGTATGAAAATGAGGTATGAAAGATTTCAATAAATTTTGAATATCAATAAGAAACATTTATTAAATCAATTTTTCTTTTAAAAATTATTGCTATCGATTTAAAATAAAACTATTTACTACGGTATGTTTTTATAATAAATACACTAAGTTATAAAACTACTTACGTGTTTGTTACTGGCAACACGGGCAAACTACGCGAGAGCGCGCGAGGTTAATCAACGATAGGGCACTTTTCGCGACGTACAGTGAGCGACTGAGGAGCTTTTCGGACTTGCGCTTGGGCGCGTTGGGCGGACGCACTTGTGACACGCCCATTGCGAGACAACGATAAAAATCATACAATGTTCTCAACTTTACTTTTTTATTTTTAACTAGTGAATAAAAATCTTCCAAAGAGTGAGTAAGCATTTGCTAACCGAATTCATTTATCAGTCTACGCATCAGCTTAAATACGATCCCAACTGGACAGATAAAACATCCTCTAACTTTTTAAAACCGTGAACTGATGACGGTTGATGATAATGCTGAAAGATTTATCCATATTGAATTACCATTCAAAAGAAAATCAATTCTTAGCATTTTTTCCTTTTCAATATTTCCAGAATTTTACTTAAAATAGTTTTCGAGAAAAAAAAGAAACTTGCGAGAAAAAGAGCGCGATAGAATTTTTTTCTAAAAATGAGCAGGGCGGAGCGATGACTACTCCCAGCAACAGATTTATTATAGGAGAAAACAAATTGATCCAGCGAGGATTTGCAATTTTAATTTTCTTTTATAGTATCTCTCTATGTATGTCATCTAAACTGAGGCATTTGTTTTATTTTATAACGTATGGGCACAAACCGGATCGCTTGAACACCGCTGCACATTTTTCTTCTTAAGGTAACTCTCCTACTAGCGGAGGTTGGCAGTCAGTTTACCAGATTTTAATTCGTCTTTTGCGACATGGAACATTTAGGCAGCACTCACAATTCCGGTCTAATCTCTTATATTGCGTAGCCGTACATTTTTTTCTAAGATTCATGTCACGATGAGTTGAAGGAGTTAATAATACCTCTCATGCCTCGTTCATAATACAATGTATACTATACATGTAACGCGCGCGATAATAATAATAATAACTTCTTGATCGCTTTCCCGAGCTACATTTAGGGCCTGTCTAAGTCTAAGTAAAGTGCGTAATAACTAATTGACCAATAAATTAAATGACAAATAAAACTTCCAGTTAAAATAGTTTGCGTTTCATAAACGAAATTTATGTGTCAATTTGTTACTTGTAAGTTGGAGATGGCAACATTGCATTTTACATTTCGAGTTACGGAACGCTTGAGAGTATAAATATTTTTTAAAATTTAATCACTCTCAAAAGCATTTAAAATGCAAATTTTATGCATTATTTTGTGTTACCTATTGATCTACTTTAAATGTATATTCAGCTACAAAACTTGTTTGGAGATTGTGAAACACCATCAATTACTATTTATTAGTCAGATAAGTTGCAACTAGCTTATTCAGGACTTTACTTGGACATTGTGAAACAGGCCGTCAGCCTCGTGATCAAATATTTATATTCAAACATCCCTATCCAGTTAGCCACTCTCTTCTGGATATAACGATGAGCTTCGTTTTCGCAACATTTATTTTAAGACAACCCATTCTCGCTGCACAAATTAACCTGGTCAACGATTTTTCATATCTTGAAGTGATGATGATGTGTGAAGGTTTTAATATTATGTCCATTGATTTAAACTCAATCTAAATCATTTAATGCCTCCGATGTTATTGCTTCCGAGTATACCTCTGAACACACATATCAGTCCCAGAGGGACTGCAGATGCGTTGCTTATAGGATCATCAGAAAAAAAGTACGCCTAAAAGCCTCCTAAAAGCGTCTGCATTTTGTTGCCTGAAGTAGTATTATTAATATGATTTTAATAATTCCAGAATATGAGGACATTAGTTGGTTATGAGGAAATTTTAGAATTATAGTTACAAATTAATCATGCTATTTAAAAATTCTGGCATATGTCAATAAGTATTACATCATATAAACGGACAACGAAAAAAAATATTTTCTCATTGGCGAGTAACTCTCGGGGCCTTTGCCTGTGGGGCCTTACATTCACGAGGCTGCAGCCCAAAAAGCTGCCGCTGCATGAGATTTCAGTTACGTCCCTCAAAAGGTCCTCTAAGAAAAGTGAAAATATATCTTTTTTATTTCGGCTTAGAAGAGCGCGCTTTTAATTATTCAGATTTGTGCAGATATTTCTAAGTTGCAGTGTTGCCGCGTCGGCATCATAAACTTACGAATGTTTAAAATCTTAATTTACAACCAGCTGTGGAATTAGACCGTTATTATTTTTGGACTTTTGAATCTCTGATTAAAAAGCTACAAATTAGATTTGTAGAATAAAATGTAATACAGTAAATGCTTAGTTCATTAGATTAGATTAGATAAAAAAGAAGAAAGTAATTATTACATTTAAGGTTTCTGTAAAGAGAATATGTATTACATTTTTTTAACTATAAATTAAACAATATTTAAATAACGATCTGTGTTTTATTAAATATAATAACTGAAACGAATAACTAGCAATGAAATTAATAATATTAAATATATTTAATACCAAGCGGAAAGTTTAATGTAGTTAATAGTGATATGGGGCGACCTAACCGTGGGTTTCCATCTCTATCATTCTCCACTGAGACAATAATATGTTTTGTGTGAATATTTTCCGCGGAGAAAACTTACGCTTATATTTTTTGAATTTTAAATATACTAGGAATATTTATTACCAAGCGCTTTACAAAAGAAGAATGGCACTCATTGTTGGCATAAGAGCTTCGTAAGGATATGCCCTTAAACTTTTTATGTTTGGCGTTACTTATATAAATGAATATATTTTAGTCCTTAATATCCACTGCCCATATTTCTCTTTTGAGATTCTGTCAACTATAACATGCATAATTTTTCTCCGCTGCTTCTAGCAACTCAATTGATTTTTGATCGGACATTTGATAGTATAGTTCCTTTGATCAGCTTTTCAGAAACCGGACATCAAACTATTAAATCCCAGAGATTATAATTTTTAATAGGTATATTTTATTAAACCGTTATCAATGATGGCAGAGTCTTGTTATTGCATTAATCATACTGACATGTCTTCTTGAATATGTCTAACTAATCTGTGCTCCCAAGACTTCCTCATAACGTAATCATTTATGACCGGAGCACTAAGGGTGGGCAATAAAAATGAGAAATTATTTTTAATAACACTGGCGAAGGGTGCGCGCGGCTGACAGCGACAATATTCGGCAACGTTAATACCAGCCCTTATTACCGCGAATTCTTCACTGGAAACTATCATGTCATAATAATAATCCCCTGCAACGTTCTTTATGACCTTACAGTAAGTTTATGACAGAATTACAATGACATATTTTTGAAAACTGTATTCCTCCTCCGCAAATTTTCTAGTGTATTAAAGAAGGTGAAATATAATATATTTTTCGACAAAAAATCGGGAATAAATTTTTTTGGTACTAACAAGCCAAAGCTAGTTATATGTTTTTTTAATTGAACATTTAAAATTATAAATAAAAAATCGGTTAGGCGGTTTAGTAGATTAGCTTGTTCATATACAGTCTAAGAACAAGTGGTTTTTATATATTAAGATTAGTCCATCTCTATAATCAAATTAATTAGCAACTAATTAGTGTATGCTGTATATTAGTAATACAACATAATTGAATAGGTGCGAATGCAAATCAATTACATGGTCAATACAATTACGGCTAGGATCAGTAAGCTCCGGAAACATAATAATGCATCACAATCGGGTGGCGAATATAACAAGGCGAGAGCGTACGGATATCGAGATAATGCAAACCGCAACAGCGCATTGTGGCGGCGTTAATTAATAGAACAGACTCACTGCGTCGTAAGTAGCCAATTATTACGGCTTTAATCGTCCGTGAACTTGAGATGTTACATGCGTGCGTACATCACTGTTTGCGGTTACAGTGATACTCGAGATTTGACTGTAATTGCAACGGAATAATATAATGGGCGATGTCACCGCTATGTTATTCCTGGAGGACATATTTTCCGGGGGAGGACAAAAAGGTAAACTGGTGACGAGACTCGGAATGCGTTGTGATTATGAAACGCCATTTGTCAAGTTTTTATTGGGCGCTGTGGAGAAGAGGCTTTTGTTGTCGCCCTCAGGCCGCACTGCGCCCAACCCTCGTCTCACTGACGTTAATTCATAATTTTTATAACTTGTTAACATTTTGCGGATTATTTGCGGCGGACAAGGGATAACCGTTTAATTAAATTCTATCTCGTCTTTTGTGTTTTAATAACTTTCTTCGATACTATATGGAGCTTGTCGACTCAAATGATATTTGATTAATATCCGTGAGTTTGATTATACTGTCGCGTATTTGTATTCGCGTCTGGTTGGATGTTTAGTGATAGGTTCGTCTCCTGTCATATCTTAATTCAGCTTGGTGCAACACATCATATCAATTGCTCCAGACCAGATATATAGATAGATTTAAAAACGTAAGAGTTTATACCAATAGATTTTTGTTTAAGTGTTACAGTGTGTAGCTGTCGCTAGAGGCTGAAATGGTTTTATTTATTTATTTGCACTGTTTGTGACGACCTTATTCCTGAAAAAAAAAGAAAAACAGTACCTGAAAAAAGCAAATTAAAAATTTACCTACAATTTTACAAACAAATAAAAGTTTAACTAACTTTGATAAATGTTTATTATTAGTACAGGCTACTTGCGTTAAAGGAAAAAAGTTTCGTTACAATGCATTAAATGAAATGAAAATACTAATTTTAGTGTGATGAACTGAGTGGTCAATTTTAGTTAAAACACAATACATAAAAGCTAATAATTCGGATGTACATGAACAGTACGTAAACCTATTAATCGGGGCTCATTGGCGAGGAGTGTTTGTCGCAATGTAAATATTAAATGTTATTGACGCACATGAAAGCGGGCCGCGCGCTCGACGCTGTCGGTTTGAGTTCCGACGGCGCGGCCATATTTGCCGCTTCGTCGGTCAAAGCGATGCACTCGACGGGAAGCCAATACACTTTAATTTCCCTTCAGCATCGATATTTGGGGTCACGTTTCAACATTTATTAGAAATATCCGCAGCGATGTATATGTACCTAGTCTTAGTAATTAGTATAAATAGAAACTATGAGTCGTGGTAGTGTTGGGACCGATTTCGGTACTTACATATTTGCACATCATATCAATTAAGAGATTGATCGGTGAACTTCGTCTTATACGTCAATACGGACAAACAACTGTTCTAAACCTTACTGATTTGTCACATCATTTTATGTTAAATAAAAATAAAAAGAAATTATATGTTTCTCTGCCTTTTCTTAATATTCTCTTGTTATAAACAATTCCAGTATCTAAACGAAAAATCTAGATGACCCGATGAACGTCCTAAATACTATCTAATAAAATTAGTTTAATAAAATACAAATGAGAGCAATGAATTTATCGAAAATTAAAAATAAATGTTAACATTCAATTCAAAGCTTTCTGGCAAAATATATTTTTTACATAAACAAAGTAATGGATTTCCCGTGCGCGAACACGGCAATTTAACTTTTTTCCGCCTGCATTATACAATCCAAGGGAATCGCCGCTAATCTGCAACGACTTCACAACATGGACGTTTCTCCAATTGTTCTTTGATTTGTCAGCTTATTCCAGGTTTACGGAAGGTCCGCGTATATACGAATAATGTTATTTAGAAAAAAACACAAAGGATATTTTTGTAATAAGGTATGTTCCAAATAAAAGTTATTCTTATACACACACATGTAATACTGTGAGCTAAAGTAAGACAAAATAGCAATATTGTAAACATAATACAACAAACGAAAATACTAAAGTTTAGGTTGTATAATTATTACGTTAAGACCTGGAGAACGTGACTACTTTAAATGTCCAAAACATATCAAATTTAAATTACCAAAAGCTGCAAAGCGATGATTTTTATTGACTTATAAGACACGTTGATGTTTAACTAGATGGCGTTGTTTTTAGTCTGAAAATGATAGTCACACTGCAAATAATCATGATAATACGAGTCAATTACTTGAGGCGAAATCATGATTTATATCGGTTATTCAGATTTTTAATAAATTTGCCATGCCAACAATATGCCATGTTTATTGCGCGGGTGCTGGCTTTGCGTTTGTCATACACGAATATATTGTATTTTGCACCTATTTGCTTATATTTCACTTTCAGTCGCTCTTGTATGCTATTCGTACATGCTAATCCGAGTATTCTGATATATTCTGACTATCCGCTGCTCATCGGTCATCGGTGCGGTATGCGCGTGAAGTAGCTCACCGAGCAATTGCCTTGCTTCGACGACCTCAGTATGATAACGTTATATACAATACAAACAATAAAAAATTATACGGAACTGTTTTCACGGTGATTTCACGGTCACGGTTAGTTCAACATCAACATATCTTCAACATATCAAGTCAATAAAAATTATCGCTTTGCAGCTTTTGCTAATTTAAATTTGATATGTTTTCGACATTTGAAATAGTGGCGTTCTCCAGGTCTTAACGTGTTAATTATACAACCTAAACTTTAGTATTTTCGTTTGTTGTATTATGTTTACAATATTGCTATTTTGTCTTATTTTAGGAATCGGGGGCGGGGTGAAATCACTTCAATTGACAGACATTACTTCGCTGCCATTTATTAAAAAAAACAATCTCTGATGGATTTCTTCGCAATGCACCATGTGAGTGGGCAAGTGCGTTGAATGATATATTCGGTGAAATAGCAGAAATAAGATCCATCTT
>JWHW01025777.1:300603-323645 GCA_000931545.1 Papilio glaucus | reverse complement strand
GGTGCGGTATGCGCGTGAAGTAGCTCACCGAGCAATTGCCTTGCTTCGACGACCTCAGTATGATAACGTTATATACAATACAAACAATAAAAAAATATACGGAACTGTTTCACGGTGATTTCGCGGTCACGGTGGTGGACCTTCCGTAAACCTGGAATAAGCTGACAAATCAAAGAACAATTGGAGAAACGTCCATGTTGTGAAGTCGGTGCATATTAGCAGTGATTCTCTTAGATTATATTATGCAGGCGGAAAAGTGAAATTGCCGTGTTCGCACATGGTAAATCCATTACTTTGTTTATGTTTAACAGTGGTAGAGCCCGCAACTACAACATCTGTTGCACGAATGGGCCAGCTCGACCGGTTAAATACCACGACCTCACAGATGACAGGCGTGAAGCAGAAGTATTCTGCGTTTCGTCTGATGAGTGAGGTTCCGGAGGCCTAATTTCAGTCCTCTTCCCCTTCACATCCTTTACTCATAGGGATAGGATGGGAACGGGAACAGGATTGGACGGGTAGGGAGTTAACGGGAAAAGGAAATATCCTTATTCCTGTCTATGTCCACCTCTGTCCATACCTACCTAAGATAACGCGTCTGCGTCTTGCTTGTTGCGGGTGTGCATGGGTAGCGTTCACTTAACACTTAACACTAGGTGATCCGCTTGCTCGTTTGCTACCTTTTTCCATAAAAAAATAAAAAAAATGTATTTTGCAATAAAACTTTTGAATTGAATGTTAACATTTATTTTTAATTTTCGATAAATTCATTGCTCTCATTTGTATTTTATTAAACTAATTCTATTAGATAGTATTTAGGACGTTCATCGGGTCATCTAGGTTATTTGTTTAGATAATGGAATTGTTTAGGAGAAGAGAATATTAAGAAAACCCAGAGAAACATCTAATTTATTTTTAATTTAACATAAAATTATGTAACAAATCAGTAAGGTTTAGAACAGTCGTTTGTCCGTATTGACGTATAAGAGGAAGGTCACCGATCAATCTCTTAATTGATATGAAGTATGTAAGTACCGAAATCAGTCCCACCACTACAACCACTCATAGTTTCTAGGAGTGTTAATATTTTCGTTTATTGTCGACAGTGATGGAACAACGTGGAAAATTGAAAATTTTGGCCGTCACTTTAAGTGAGAAGCCCTCGTCGCGCATACGCAATATATCAGATAATATAGTCTTCTCCAAGACTTATCCATAACATTCGCCACTTGACTTGTCACTTTAATTGACAGACATTACTTCGGTGGATTTCTTCGCAATGCACCATGTGAGTGGGCAAGTGCGTTCAATGATATATTCGGTGAAATAGTAGAACCACAGTTAGTCTTATGCACGCATTCTGGTTTAGTTATGTGTAACATCAATCAACCTCGACTATTCAGAGAGAGGAGACTGATCAAGAATCAGCTTATGTCGATGTTAATAAATGTCTCCCTAATTTCGCGAGAAAGCTTCACATTGAATGTTAACTATATTTATTTTCAAGTACAAAATTATAAAAGTCATATAAATAATTTGTTCACAAGCAAATCTTAAGCCGGACGCCATGCAGTTAATATTATCGATCTTAATGAATAGTAGTTGGAAAGTTGACTAGGTTTGATAATACCTATGGAAAAGTTATAGTCAAATCAATCTATTTTGGTGGTACGAACGTACGTACGTTGGAGGCAAACGATTTGATGTTAATGAAATATCCATAGATACATATGTACCACAACAACCAGTCGAGTTGAAGATGTTTAGCTTACCCTTGCAGAGACAGCGATAGATAAGGAAAAGAAGAGAATAAGTAGAGTATAATGTTTATCACAGTTCAGTATTATGTTTATATAACAAGAATGGGTAATAACTTTAAGTGCAGCAATTATACAACATTATGTCTTATCATAGAACTAACTATTCGATAAAATTAAATACATTGTCCCAAGGGTACTTAAATATTAATGTTTAATTCTTACACAGTGCTAGGCCGCGAACACACTGGTGCACTTTTCGAATTATGTTTATCTATTTTTTTAGGTGTGTAGAATTTGTTTATTTATATTATATTTTAGACGGATTATTGTCTTACCATTACTCTTTTATTTTTTAGCAATCTCCTCGAAGTGGCGTCCCGTGGCTGGTAAAAGTGTACATGTAGATGTCAGCGATGTCGGTCAGTCAGCAGTCATGTATATTTAGAAACCCATACCATATTTAAAATACCTTTTATTTTTAACTTTAAACCTGATTGTGATGGGAATGTAAAACAAATACCAGTCTGTTCTGATTAAAGCAGCTGCGGCTTAAATTTCTCGCTCGCAAATGTTCGCATAGATACTGCTTAGTACAAGCACATATGCAATAAAAGCATTGCGGTTCAAATGGTCCAGAGGAAAAGCAGGAAATTATGGGCGTGGCATGAGAAAGGCGGCGATTTTTCTCTTTGACTCCGCCCAGTGGAAAATATTGATGGAACCGCCCCTGCGCCATTAATGCAGACTTCCTGGTGAAAAAGTAGGATTTTTTTATTTGATATCGACGATGAGCTGTCTGGTGTCCTTGGCGATAAAACTGTAGCACCGACTTTTAATGCGGATTTAATGTGTTAAGAGTCCGTACATATGTATGAGTTTTACCCATATTACTTAACTTTTTTTTAAATATACAATTAAGTATTTAAGTTCCAGTCCAAATGATTTCACTAATTTTCAACATAGAGTCGCCCAGTTTCGAATATTGCAGCATATTTTGTTAAGATTTGTTAAGCAAAGAGTCCGCACTCTTTCATGTTTTAGCCATGTTTTTTTTTAGTTTTAAGGAGATTCCAAAGTCTTAGTCAATTAGTCCTACAAAAATATAATAGTAATGCAGGTACTAATAAAATGCCTATGCGGCGACTCTCAAACCGCTGCGGATGCTCGGGTCCGCAAACACTCATTGCTCATGTGCTCTAAAGTCAAAACTGCATATCGTATGCGCAGAAATGAATTTACATTATTCGTCTTTTGAATCATCTAGAAATAGACATTACCATCTGATTTTCATCATTTAGTAGGGCAAAAATAAGTGTTTCTTATGTACATAAAAATTCATAATACAAGAACTTACTTGATTCGAATCATGACCTCGATAATAAAATCGCTACACTAATCGTCACCTATACAAAGTTCCTTATAAAGTTTTCCCAAGATGTGAAGAAAATTAAGGAAAAAGTTTAGTTTTATAGTTTTTCGAGTAAGTTAGGAAAAACTTTCTCCTGTGAAATATAAGCTAAACTTAATAGTAAAACAGCTAAAGTACAACGAAACAATACAGGTCAAATAACTGTAGATTACGGCGGTTTATTTTAGATAAATAACTCTTAAAATTAGTTTATTTGTGGGCCCGTCTACGGAATCCAGTGAAACAACCTTTGCCCCTTGCAGGTCAACAAGCGTCTAGCCTTTAAAAATAACCCTATAACATTTTTTTGTGACTGACTTGTCACTGTTTGTCTAAAGGAGGAATTTACAGCTACACTGCACTCCAGGTGACAGTATAGAAGGCGCCTAGCCTAAACTTATTTGACTCGATAACATTATTTCCGCTAGCCTAAGCCTATTTGACTCGATAACATTATTTCCGCTAGCCTAAGCCTATTTGACTCGATACCATTATTTCCGCAATAGTATTGCCGTTCTTTACCATATCAGTGGTCTCGTTATATCCATTGGTCACCAAGCATTTTACCTACTTTAGTACTTAGCTTTGAAATATGTTTTTTCTTTACATTTTATATTACTACTGCAGTTTAACAGTCTTCATATTTCATATTATTTCAAAATCATACTTTAGGTAATGTTTATCTTATCAACCTATTTTTATTTTTGTCTTTATAAATTACATCCAACTTAGTTTTGAAGCCTGCATCTCACTTCTCCCTTCTTCAACTCTCACTTCCGTATACATAGGTATTAAAGCAGACAATATAGTTATTGTACAACAGAAATAAGAAAAATAAAAAAGTAAACAGTTCTCATTTATTTCTGCAAGTAATTCGCATCTTTAGCAGCCAAGGCATATGGATCCACTGTGGGTAAAACTATTTCTCGTTCTTCAAAACTTATTAAAAAATAAATGAGTAAAATTGCTGCAAGAGCCATACTAGTAGGATTCATGATGCTAGTTATCATATTGGATGCTAAATAAAAAAGAGCTGGGTTAAACCCACATTTCATAAATCTAGCAAGTGACTTTTACAAAAAAGAATGTACAAGAAACATAATAAGTGAAACCTAGGTATTCTTTATTAATTTTTGGCAACAAATAAATCATAACAATTCCACTGTTCATCACGTTTAGATAGGTCGTAACCGCATTCGAGATATCCTTCCTTGCCCCATTCGGTTGGACAACGGTGCAATTTTCTGACACATGTCTGTTCAGCTGTCTCAGACACTGTAAACTGAGAAATGTGTCCATCAGTATTGTTTGCCGATAGTTTACAGAAATAAATATGTAAATATTAATAATGATACACATGCAATCACGCTTAGAGGGATAGGCAAAAAGCCTGGCTAAGAAAATCGGTCCCTTGCCGTTCTCATGCCGTGCGCTTCTTGAACTCCAGGAACTGGTTCCTGGGTTCGTCTTGGTCCACAATACACTTGCTTCATCAAATAAGTTCCATATTTGTTTAAAATGTATTTTTTACAAATATAGGAAATATTTGATTTATTCTGATTTGAAAAATCAAGGGAGAAGAAATTAAAATGAAAATAAATCAATAATATAATACCAAAAAATGGAATGTAATAATAATACAATATTTTAATAATGTGTTTTTAACAAGAGTTCATCTTAAATGGTCCGTACGAGTATAACATTATGCATGTAGTATCGTAATATATGAACAGCATTAACAAACAAAGCGATAAAATTCCTGATTCATCACCTAAACAAACAGATATATTTCCTCCCCGACACTAATATTAAGTCGAGTTAGGGATTTCTTCTGTCAACGGGTGATATGTAAATGCCACCGATCTCAAAGGTTCGGAAAATGTTTTATATGATCGTTGTTATTTATTTTCTCTGGTGAGCCGTAAAATATGGCTGCATGGAAATGCGGGGGCTTTGCTACGTCCTATATAGTTTGACAAGATGACAGTTATAAGATCGGGTCGCGCGTCGGAGGGTTATGAACGTATAATAAGCATTATTCCAAGATGTCCTGTAACCTTTTTATAGGTTCGAGTCGAACATTTTAAGAAAGATTTATACAACAGTCGTAAACAATGAAGTGTGAATAAAACTGTTCTGTTGTTGTTATAAAACGGGAGACAGACATGAATAGTAGTTAGTTTAAAAAATACCCAACTGATTGTATTACTATACAAAATCACCCTTCAAAATCGTTCAGATATACATGCCTGCGAAAAATATTACCCTCCTTCTGGGTAAGTCGGACAAACATAATATAGAAAGAATAATTAGTCAAGTCCTGTCCTGAGCAATTATTCTATCTTTTCATGATTTGTAATACATAGTGCATATAAGGTACAATTATGATTGAGAGAGCATACAAAATTACAGTATTTGCAGTTGGTCTAATTTTCCCTACTTTCATTTTAATTATTCTTTTTTTTTCGAACGTAATATTCTATGTTGAAAAATATAAAAATAAATAATGGTTAAACAGGTCAATGTATAACAAATTGTTAAACATTGTTGAAAGTATAAAGACAACAGAAATTCATTTGTAAAAATAAAACTCTTTTGTATCTCGTGTTATGCCCAATGTAATAACTGTGAAGGAATGTACAAGACCCCTAGGGTAGGGGTTATTTTCTTTGCCCGTTCGCGCGTGTAATCACATGCAGACTGAAATGAAAATATTTTACCTTTCTACTACATTTCTTATTGCTCGTACGTACGTATATGGACTAACGTACATACCTATGTTTTTAAAATACTTTACAAAATACAGGAATAACTAAAAATCCTTTACTTATAAAAATATATGAAACATACTGATTTATAGCTTTATTTTACGATAGATCGTTAAATTTCTTATTTTTTAAATAATAAATTTATTACATAATTGTTAATTTTATTATGCTGATTATTCGGAAAGAGGTTGATTTTTAAATTTTTACTAAAATATTTGAATAATTTTCAACAGTAAAATACCAACACGTCACCTAAATTTGGACATAATCTGATAACACAACACATCTTCGTTGACATATGCTAACTTCTCAGTTTACGAAACAAAATGAATTCTTATTACAGGTATTAAAGTTCATTTTTCTATGCCACATTGCGTATTTACACACGTATGAATTGCGCATTTAGTGGCGAGGGTGCGAAAACTTGTTGTTATCTCGAACGAGGCCAATTTCGGCAAATGGATACTAAGTCCTAACTCTCCTATCTCTTTTTCGTGGCGTTCTTTTAAAATATCGACACGCGAGGCATCGGTAGGACGTGTGAACCGACACGCAATTTGGGAAGGATTTGCTTTATTGCCGCTGGGTTAAGTCGATGTTACAGAGCGAGATCGTGTAGGACCTTAAAACATGATATTCGTTCACTTTAACGGCTGCCGTAATCAAGTGTAATGTTCATCTTAAATAAGAACGCTGTTTTTCTTTATTATATATGTATAACGAATATATAAAGGTGCCATTTAAGAATAAAGTCCAAGCTATCTAAATGTATCCTGCTGCTCCGTTTTTTTTATGTAGACTTAGATTCATTTTGATTAAATTCATTGTTTATATTTAGTAAGAGAACTCGCAGGAGTCAGCGTAGTATAGTAACCGTGACATGGTTATCTAAGTAAGAGTAAAAGGGGTAGGGTAGGAATCATGTCATCACATTAAGAATTAATATACATTTAAAAATTATATATATTTTTAATCGGTATGTTTTTCTGATGTATTTATTGTACTATAATAAGTAAGCATTGCGGTATGTGTTAGTACATTTTATTTAAAATAATCCTAAATCCTCAGTAAGTATGTGACAGTTTAGTTTTCACATTTTTTTTATTTGAGTGCGGTGTAAATAGTGTAATTAAATTCTTTTGGTATATTTTAACATGGTGTTAGAGATAAAAAGGACGATGAGTAGAGAGGCGCGTCACCGGACCGCGATTGCCGCTTCAATGGCCGTCCCTTTGAGTGCAAACCATGCGAGAAGTCATCCACTTATCGTCAGCGCGATCTATTGCCGACATTTTTCCCGTTTTTCCCCGACTCCACGCCTCGCCGAACTGTACTCGGTAACGTGACATAATTGAATCAGCCGGCCCCGCCGACTCGTTTCCGTTCAGGGATTGTTTCGAATTAATGACGACGTAAGTAAACAGTTATGCTTATTGAATTAGACCGTCATATGTCGTAGCAGACCGGATTAAACGATTTAATATTTTTATTATATACATACATTTATTATACATTATTTTTTTTATACATACATACATTTATGTTTCTATGCACACATATATACTAGCATAAACTACAAAACATTCTCATGAAATCTTAATTTTTCCTTCAATTATTTACTTTTGTAACAATGATTTACTAGTTACAGGAGTTGTTACAATTGTGACCAATAGATTTAAGCTTGTAAAGTTGGCTGTCGTTTTAAGTGGTTTGTAAAAGAGGGTGTTATTCGCTATATATACAGAGGAGACGGCAAAAGCTAGAATAAAATAAACGACAAACCGGAGCGTTGTGTCTGTAATTACCAGCGTACAAGTGCTATCAAATAAAAACACAGTCTCATCGGTAAAGGTTTTGCCGCGGTCGTTTCACGCCAACTGTAATTCTATTTGAAGTGAGACTCAAAGCGATGTTGTCTGCTTCCCCTCAGTCCCTTCCATACAAAGAATAAGGTTTTTCACCCCTCTTCTGCCTATTCGCGTTTAGCTTGGTGAGATCACTCTTTGACTTTGTAGTGTATATTTTCGAATAGGGTAATTGTTGTGAAAGATTTGTCAGGATTTATTTGTACATGGTTTTATTTATATTCCTTGTAAATTATATTGACACTAAAAAAGTATAATTTTGCAATATAAGTAGTTCAAAAAAATCAACAGTACTAGGAATCAATATCTTGAAACCGACTAGACCCGAAATCAAGTGTTTGGGATTTTTTCCTCGTCCCGCAATCGAACCTACGACCTAAGGTATGACAGCTATGTAGTCTAGTAGTTGCTTTTTTTTTAATAAGCATTTGTCACCTTTTAATCCTAATATTATGTGTGAGTTTGTTTGTTAATTTGTTGTTACGCTTTAAATCCTCAACGATTCAACCGATCATTTTGCACACATTGTGTTAGGGTTAAGTACATACATATGTCATTGTCTTCATCCCTTTTATCCCGAAAATAGAACTGTGCGCGAAGTACATACAACCTTCAATTACAATATCAGTTGCCATGATAATGTTTCATGGTCTGACAATAACAACTTTTTAACACATGTGACCTATGGCTCGAAGTTGTTATACGCGGAATCATTTTACAATTTTGAGCTAGAAGATGGCGAAGCGAGCAATCGTCAAGCCCAATGTCTAGTGATCGCCTCCCATAGACATCTGCAACAAACTAATGAATTGCAGATGAGTTGCCTATCTTTAATAGACACAGGATGGGATAAACTAAAAATCATTATATCCCTTTCCTATTCATCCCCTGAGAAACAATCGCGTACAAAAAATACATAATTAAATAATAAATCCATTCATTACTACAACAGTTCTTGAAACTGCAAGCTTCACCCTCGTAATCCATTTTGATAGACATTGGTTTTTAGGCAATAAAATACTAAATTAAATTTGATCAAACTGTAGAATTGGTTATTTTTACACTGACGGTCATAATAAAAGATAGGATTGGTCACTAAAGATTACGTTTTTCTTTTAAATTTTCGTACTTGGATGTTAATTCTAATTGCTTTAAAGATCAGGGAGATTAAAATTTTTAAATTTAATGAAATGTTGACAGGACACGGTGTGCTGCGGGTTAGTGCTGGATAAATTTAAGTAATTTGTACAATTAGTGCGGTGGGTGCGTCGGATGCAGTTTGCGGTGGCTGCACGCCACGCGCCGCGTTTTGCTCGGCTTTTTGCAGCCGTGGCCGGTCCTGTCACCGAGAAGAACCGCTTCTGACCGCGTGCATAGTGACGTTATCAAGTCAACAAAAGTAAAATTAATTGTGTGATAAACTTACAAAATTATATGTACGTCCTAATTTACGTTTTATATGCTAATTTAAGTTTGTTTATTTGCTACGCTATCGCACTCTAACGACTTGACAGGTCATCTCGACACGCGTTCACAGGAGAACATAATAGGTGATGTGATTTTTTGAAGTGAAAACTGCTTCAGTCGCGTTAAACGAAATTTGTTAGGGAAAAGTCTTATAGGTTCACCTGAACAACGTGCTCAGCATGCGTGAGCGATATGCTGCTATTTACAATTATTATTTGCTATTTTCTTAACCGAGTTCCAAAAAGAAGTTCTCAATTTGCTTATAGATGCTTTTATGTGTCTCAGAACTTCAAAAAAAATTTTCTAAATTATTTTTGCAATCAATAGGTTTTGTTTCTATTTCAATTTAATTTCGATATAATAAGTGATTACAGACTTATTAACAAATATTCTCGCAAATAGTTGGTTTTTTGTACTTTTACTGCGTTTTAAATTGTTTTGTTTTCTTTTAGAGGTTTTGTAAGGTTAACGTTAAACGTTAAAACAAATTAGATATCATAAATAAATCAAATATCTTATGGTAGATGTATGCTAGATATTGTAATTGTACTACGAGGGCTATTGTATTACAAAATAAGATATTCAATAATGTAATTCATGTACTGTTAATGAAGTAATATTTCTCGTAAGAACGGTAATCGTTGAATAAGAAAGGCCAATCTTACAGTATCCAGTTTAAAAAGGAGCAATAAACACTACGAGTCAGCCTGGATAATGTCTGGAATATATATAAATCGTCCCAAGCATAAAAGTGCTTGGATTCGAAAGTCTCACGGCGTGACGAAGCGATATCTTCTTCTTCTTCTAGCTCTACAGCCCTTTGTAGGCCTTAGCTTGGTCAAGCAATTTATTCCACGTCGGCCTGTGCGTGGCCACAGTTACCCAGTTCGCTATCCCAACTTTAATTGCGTCTCGATTTACGCCCTCCAACCAACGAAGCTTTGGTCTTCCTCGACCTCGATGACCCTCAGGATTGTTCGCCATGAGGCACTTCATCCATCATCCACCCGCTGCACGTGGCCAGCCTATCTGAGTCTGCTTAGTTTAATGTATCCAGCAACGTGGAGCTCTTGGCAGAGGTCATAAAGCTCTTGGTTGTAACGACAAAGCGATATGGATGGTTAAATAATAATGTTTTATATAAGTTATCGATATTTGAATGCGGCGTCGTGCCTAGTTCTGAGCGTGACGACGTGTTTTGTGCGGACGCCACGTGATGCCGTAATTAGTGCGTGACCGCCGGCCGGCGTCACGTCGACACTCGACACGTCGCCCGCCTATTTACAACTCTGACATTGTAATTTTAACCGTAACTGTGTATACATTGTACATATAGACTGTTCTGTCGTTGGCACAAATTATACCCATTTAAAACCGACTCTCAAATAAATACGTAATAAGGTATAAATATCTATATAAGTATAGGAGATGAGAAAGTTTGAGTTGCGTGTCGAGCAATCAATCCGCGGTAAATTATATAAAAAATACATTTCAAGCTTGAGCTGACTGCAAGATGGTTTCTTTATTAGTTTTCCCGAAGGCACCCGCGCCCGGATCGGTGGGGACGTGTGAAAAAATCTCGCTCGGGATTAAGCTCCCGTTTATCGAGCTCCGAAGCGGACTTATTGCTGTAATACAATCTCTGTTATGTCGCGCTGGGATTATCCGTATCACCGTGTTTTACTGAAAAATGTTTCCGTCAGTACCCGAGTATGTATGTTAATATGGCGTTTTACTTTTTGTAAATTTATGTTTGCATAACATAAGAGGTATCCTAAAACTTTGATTATATTGTTAAGACAATGACGATATTATGAAGACAATGTTTATAGCGATTTTTTGAATTAATTTAGGTTTTATTTTAAAGCTATATTTAATAGATTAATATAAATATCGGCGTTCTTTACTAATAACAAGTTGGAAGATAATTAAATTAATAAGTAATTGTGTATTATTTTTTTTGTTCTATTATCAATTTATATTGTTCTCAAAAATAGATGAAAATAAAACGAGATGAAAAAATGTAACAGGGCGACTTAGCTTCTGGCCATATCTGGCGTTGGAAATCTACGCAAATTGAAAACGCCATTATCGAGTGTAAGCAATTTGTACGCAGCTGGTGCGGCCTACGGAGCTACGAGCTACGAGTCGCGACCGCGACGGTTATCGAGCTCACAGCCCGCTACTATTTACCCTTGGTATGCCATTTTTACAATTTTAAAATATATTATGCTTGGAAGTCGTGAGCTTATTTACAAGTTAATGTTTTTGAAGTGAAAATTTCTTTAGACGTGTTAGACGATATTTGGTTGGCAAAAACCTTATAGGTAGCATGAACAACATGCTCAAACTTCGTCAGCACCACGCATCAGTAACGTGCTTATTTGAATTTGGAACAATTCCGAGGAACTTTTTTTCATTTAGTTTTCTTTTATTCAATTTTGAATTTTATTGTTAATGTAAGGGGTTTATTTTTGTTCATAGTTTATTTATATTGAACTATTCACTCACGCCTTTTTTGAGTTTTCACTTCTGTCGGCAGTCCTCATGGCTGCCTGTGTTTTTTTATAATACTTTCCTTATTTAACATAGTTTTTAGCGAGCTATTTTTTAATATATAACTTACAATTTATACAGCTATTTTGTCTATGAAGTATCAGGTGGCCATACCAGAATCCTGTATTTTCGTTGTTTATCAAAAAAAAGACATAACAATTGAAATTCGATAAACCAATAATTGTAAATATAAACCTGCCCGGGATCCATTTATTAAACAAAAAAAAACATTAAAATCTGTCTAGCCGTTTCGGAGAAGTTCAGCCACATACACATGAACAGCAGAAATATATGCATATTTGGTACGAATATTAATATAATAGTCGTTGGTACTTTGATGCAGTGTGTGTACGAAGGCAATAAATCTATTTAATGTGATGTAATTTATTCAATAATATATGATATGGGTAGCATGTTGGCAGAAAAATGTTGTTGACTCTACCAATTGCCTGATCTCGGTTGATCTCGGCGGAACATATAAAGTTATAAGTATAAAGATATTGTGATTTTAAAACAGAACATTTTAAAACAATGTGCGAAAAATAATAAAACAGAATATATCACGGACATTCAGAACTCGTTAGGGTGCGAATCTCGTAAATAAGTGAGCTGTTGAAGAGCGTTTCGTGAAAAGAATCGAAAACTATATTCGTAGCAGTGAACGACTGCTATATAATTTTCATTGAAAATGTAATTCCCAGGAGAAGTTGTTCATGAAATTTTTAAAGTAAAATAAAAGCATCTAATTGACAACAACTTAGCAATGGCTGTTCAATCGTTTTCTCAGTACTTTATCTTAATTAATATTTTTTTAGGACGGTTTCTAGTCTTCATTTATAGACCGCTAATGGCACAGTAATGGCATATACTACCTTATCTATTATAATATCATTGCATGCACTAATATAACATTTCAAATGAAATTTGTGTTTAATATTGGACCCTGTTTGCTGTGTTTTAATACGAGCGCAGCTAAAAGTGATTAATGACCAAGGGGTGCAGGATGCGGTGCATCGTTGATTTTGATTTTGGAGAATAGTTTATTGACTTAACCATTTAAATTTAAAGTCATTTATTACGGAAAATATTTTTGAAGAAAAATAAAATGTTATAATATATGAATGCAATGAGCTTTCTTTTCTTTCTAATGCTTACGAGTTTGTGAAGCTTAGAAGTTTTCACTTTTGGATTGGCCTATTGACTCTTCTCTAAAACGTATCTATCATAATCAGGCGGAGAAGTTGACAATTTGTTTAAATTTTTTGCTGTAAGCACAACCAACGAAGATTTAAATCTCCTTGATCATAATCGATGGAGTTCAAAACTTTCCGCTTTACAAGATTGTTAATTACCTACCTCTATCAATTCTTCCATATTCATGGCATCTACGGAAATACTGTCTTCGGTCAGAGAACATCTTAAAGTCGAATAGCCTTCTTAATATGACACTAATATGGACGACATTTACCCAGGCGATTTTTTGTGTTTCACTACAACATATCTTCGTCTATTAGTCATATCACTCTTTATTATGTCTCTATTCTAGGACATTTTTATATAAAAATATTATTATGGCATTCCTTTAGTATACGTGTAATGTTAAAAGTCGTGTCAGTTGATCCGACGTCGGTTTTGTGCGCGTGCCGCGGCTAATATTCAGCTAACATCTGTAAAACGGCCAGATTGACTTAATGGTGTTTCCAAAGTTTCGCGGAGAGAAAATTTTAGTTCGCCGCGGGAGCAACTAACGCCGCCGGGGTACGGATGGACAGATTAGTAACAGCTGCCAGCCGCGCGAATATGTTATTTATTGATGACGTGAACGTAAGAAAATTTGGTCGAAATTTGAAGGAAGGTTAAACAGAAAATATCTTTAAACGTACTGAAAATTAGTACGTTTAAAGATAATCGTTCTGAAGATTATATTGACGAAAGTAGCTTAGCGTTTAAAAATAACCTAGTATTTAGAATCACATCTCGAATGTTAGGATACGTTTCCAAGGTGGCCAAAATGTATTTATGTAGTTGTGTTCAAAAACAACTATTTTTCTCTTAATTATACTTTGTATTCACTCCTAGGCAACATTTTAGAAATTCGGAAAAAGATGTCAAACCAAAATATATTTTTTATTAATAAATATCGCTATTTAAACTTTATTCATCGAACAGGATAAGAAGCCTTCTCCACGTAAAATTGAAAACATTACGTCACTAGCAACGGCATTGGCTGGTGGCACGACCGCACCTGTCAGAATATTAGATCGGCGACATTAATCAGTGGCCCCGCTCCCCCTGTGCCGCCAGCCCCCGCCGCCCCTACCTAGCTCGCCGGCGCGCTCTACGAACAATCAAAAAGCCCATTCTAGAGCAAAGTCGCGGTTTACCAACGTTTTCATCCCCGATCTCCGGCCGTAGACTACATCCGGAGCGATGTGATTCGAAAGCAACGTGTGTCCTATATCACCTTGTCTGGTACAAATAAAAATAATTTTCACAAAAGTCAGTTATAAAATTATTTGTTGATAATATATAAATTTATATTATAACACAATAACGCGCATTTAAAATGTCTCTGCAAGAATTGATCTTTCAATAAAATATTGTGTTTTCGCAAGGAGAAACATATGATCATTTGATCGTTTATTACGCTTCTACATAAAGGTTGAAAGAATTTTGCAAACGGACTTACGGAAGGCGTAAAGCGTAATACAAGGCCTCTATGTTATTTTGTGGGGTCGAAACTTATTCATCCCGCAAATCCGCTCATGTATGAACCAAATCCTGCCCGGTCACCGCTGATTGCATTGTCATGTCTAGCGGACGTTGTGCAGCCAAGTCAAATTGTGCTTTTTCTGTTTGGATTTAAGTGTGATAATTGATTGACGTTTATGAGAGTTACGCGTAAAGCCCAGGTCGTATCGGTTTGTAAAACATGAGAGTCAACGTGATTGGAATGTTTTATTTGACCCTCAGAACATATGAGACCAATATGATGTATGTTTTTTCCTTTTGACGCCAAATTTATTGACGTATTTACTTAGTTGTAATTTATAATACTTCTGTGATTTGAGCAACACCCGCACGCGCTTATAGCCTCATTGGTGTTGAAAGCGCGATTTCTAGTGTTTGCTTTTGGTTTACTGGTCTCGGGTTCAAAACTTAGCCAGTTAAGTAGCAACGAGTATATTACATACAAGAACTAACCGGAGCGTAAAAAGCTACCTAACTGTTACGACAAAACATAAGGTGCTGTGGTCGTCAATCATCAGCTAGCACAAGCATAGGTTTAGCTAGAGTGGTAAAAAGAATTATAGTAAATAATTTACGAAAATTGAATATATGTTATTCAAAAAAAAGCTATCTTTGCATTCTTTATAATACAAGAGACAAAAGCTTACATGGTTTTTTCATGTTGATGTATTCGCTCGTTAGTTTTGAAGTTGTAATTTTTTTCTTGGTCACGTATGTGGCTCACGACGCGGTCCCAAACTTTCATAATAACGCCACT
The DNA here is from genome assembly GCA_000931545.1 of Papilio glaucus. Taxonomy (NCBI): domain Eukaryota; kingdom Metazoa; phylum Arthropoda; class Insecta; order Lepidoptera; family Papilionidae; genus Papilio; species Papilio glaucus. The sequence continues at coordinate 308,313 of JWHW01025777.1, read as the reverse complement.
GCTCGTCACGCGCTACGGTAAGATTTCGCTTACGTCCCCGCGACTTCGCGACATATGTTACCTGCCTATTATTTATATAGTGATAACATTATACTTATTCTGAATTGTATATGCCGTAATCATCATTTCAAGTCTCATGACATACCCTGATAGCCGATTCGCTCTCCGAATTTAAATATATCATAACTAACATAACACGTTAAGCTTAATTTCTTAATTCTTTTACAATTTATTGACTAAAAACTAGAAATAATAACACTAGACGCAGATGATTATTATATCCTTGGTATACTATATAGTTTATGCAACAGTATGGCAAAAGTAATTTCGTTTTTTTTTTATCGTCGTAAAATTTTATATAAAATATCAACTCACATAAGCATATCCATATGATATGTTTATGATATTAACAGAACTGAAAAGTGTGGAAAATGGTTTTTTAATCATTTTATTTATCAATAAAATATCCAAATAAATATACCTACAATATCAAAATAATTTAAATTTCGTTGTACGTAAATCTTAGTACAAACTATATACATGTATAACAAAAGGGTCCCAGTAAAATAATACAAGAGAAGAGTTTTAAGTGGTGTGGACATGTTAACCCCATTATCAGGCGGTTGGCTTAACCGGCAGTTAAGCCCCGTCGACAGAGGCCCGATTTATGCCGTCACGAACGTAATTAGCCGATTCCCATCCGATGGCTTATTGAACATTACAATACTAACAATTTTAGTTTTATACACCTTATCGACACTTCTGAGAAACCAATTTGAATACGTTTTAACATACGACTGTCTATTGATATACCATTAATGTATTATGTAAATCATACACTATTCAACAAAACAACCAGATTACAAATTATAAGGAAGTAATTTTTTATATACTAAAATTTATAAACTAGAATTGGTATACAGTTTAACAGTTAGTTAAGGAGGCCCGGGTTAAGTGCGGACTTATGTATACGCAATCTCAATTATTGATAAACAAAACGAGGTCCCGACACTTCAGTTGCGATCTCTTCTGTTACTGGCAATTATTTTTGAATTAATGTTTTAATTGTTTAATAAAATATAAAAAACTTTTTCTTAATGTAAAAATATCCGTTAAGTTTAATATTATTATGTCTATAGGAGTAAAATAAATATTAATAATTCGTCGTATTGTTTTGCCTGGACTACACTTCTAATACGTACATATATTCGAGGGAAGCGCTTAAACCGCAACGAAATCCAAGCGATTGTACGTTTTAGCCGCGCTAATCCCCCGATTCGCGAAAGCCATGCATTATACGCCTCTTTATTACATTAATTTAAATGTTTGTCTGCCGGATTCCGCTCATCGTCTCTCTCTCTCCCTTTGGCACGACGTAAATAAATTCCAATATGCTGGCATACCGACGGATATTGTATCTAAACACTATTAACTAGTAATTGATTTTAATAAAAAAAACTATAGTGGAGATCATGAAATAGGTTTAGTTATTTAGAACATCATTATCTAGTTACAGGAGACTGCAAATTTCGATACAATAAATTTTATATTTAGTATCATCCAATCAGGCTAATGTCACTGTCGAATGTTCCGTGACCATTGCTATTCACTGCATAATCTACAAGGTACTATACTATAGCTCCTGTAGAGGCATAAGTGAAATCGCGTCCCGCACCTTATTACTTAGCCCTCTACGCAGATTGACCCTCTACGAGGCGGGAAGGTGCTACAGTAACATTTATAAAAGAAGTTTTTCTAGTTAAGCAGTCTAGTTTAAGTTTCTATCTCTATACATATATGATATACTTTTGTATTTAAGAAATGAAGCGCTCTTCAATAATGGTTTTGTGTTGTGCAATTAATGCAACATAAAAGGTGTTTTGTTCGCCTCGAGAAGTCAGTATCTATTTGCTAGTCATATTTACTATGTCTGTTTACAACGTAATTCTCATTAATTACAATTATCAGTAGGAGAATTACCTATATTTGTAAATGACCACTGCACACATCTTATCATCCATTCACAGATCTTAGTGTCAGATGCAGCTGAATCGAGTGGTGGTATAGTCACTATCAAATCAGCGATAGTACCCGTAGGAGGCTGTAAACGCGACTCATTACCTGACCGGGATCTAAGGGGATTACTCTGTCAACGCACCTGGATTCGAAACAACAAACGGCCGTAATTATTCACGTTGAGCCGTGCGAATGCAAACGAAAATATTTACTAGATTCAGGACGATAAGTTATTGCTCTATAATCCGATAAACGGAGATCGCTAGCTTGAAAATTGTGTTATCGTCGCTCTAAAGCGTTCACAAGTCGCCGCTTTACGAGGGCAGGCGCCGGGGGCATGCAAACATAAAAATTCTCTATCGGGACTAATAGGACCGAAACAAATAAAAGGATACGTAAATAGAAGCGACGGATAAATTCCAGTGGGGCTGGAGTGCGCGTAAATCCGCGCGATTTGTATCTGTGACAGGGGTGTGCGGGCTACAAACCCCCTCCCTCCGCAACCCCCCCATACTACCCCCGTCATCACTGCTGCTGGTCGTCTGCCTGCACACACTTTTAACAATTAATTATTAAGCTTTATCTAAGTAATAGTAAGTAGCGTCAGTATAAAATATTAAGCAGATTTACATCGCTCTCGTACGATCAAAACTTATTGCAAGATAGAAACTATACACAGTTTTAGTTATGTATCTTCCAATCGGAATTAAATACTTAAGTACAGTACAGTATTCAATTTATTTCTTAACTACACTCTTATTTCTATAATTTATTTTAATTATTACAAAAATATTCTTTTACTATACCATTGACTATCTTATTTATATTATTAATTTGTTTGTTACAAAAAAAAAGTTTCAATCATTTTTTTTGTTTAATGACAAAGAAGACGAATTAAATTAAAAATGGTTATAGTCATCATTCTCCGCGTAGGCATTTTCAATCCACCGAAGCGCAGGTCACGTTTATGCAAATGATATTAAATTAGAAACGCTTTATAACAACTGTGGCACCACGGCTCCTGTAAAGAGGTGCAATTACACCAATCAAATTGAAATTTTAGATCACTAATTGCACCCGACATGTTTTACGACCCCAAACTCCGTGAGATGCGAGTTATATTTATGTAGAGTCAGAGGGACGGTTGGAGGATATTAAATTGCTATTTGTTTCGTAATATAAATAAATAAAATATATTAAAACAGGCTCTTTTAATTTTAACAAAACCTTGAGTATTGAGTTAAGTCTATCTTTACCCGAAGGAGAACAATCATATTTTTTTAAGTATGCCATACAATTAGATGGAAAGTTTGTTTTTAGATGTATAATTTCTTTTGAGACGATGTCTTTTTGTGAGTGTTAACTTATTAACTAAAATCAATTATCATTGTTATTACCCACTTAATCTTTCAATTAAATAGTAAATATAATCTATATATAAAAGAAGAAACTGGCTGACTGATATATCAACGCACAGCCCATCAACTGAGCTACTGGGCCTAAAGACTTGAGATTTTACTAAGAAAGAATTTTTCTAAATTTATTTCCTAAAGTAGGTTATGAAAGTTTATATGGAGAAATAATATTAATCCGATATAAGTTGATCTCGTTAAGGTTAAGGTTATGCTAGGATATGGTTAACGACATAAGTCGAATACCGAATTCCATTACGTTATTTTTCGCAGTCTTTACTTTACACAAAAGGCTACTGGCGCTTAATGGCTCAACTTTTTCGTCATCTTCATAGCGGTGTTAATACAATTAATTGTATTTATGTGTTATCAGAAACTCAACAACAAAGGCAATTAAGTGTATGCTTTATTATATATGATAACAGTTGTCACGTTCTTCTAAGTGATAGGCGGTGTCGATGCGGCGTATAAATCATTGGTACACATTGTTCTAGGCCAAAGGCAGGGGCATCAATAGTGCGGTTCGGGGTGCTAAGCCGGCCCGCAGAACGCACCTGTGATCGCACCACGAGGGATTTGCTCCACAACTTAACACTCCTATACCTCCCTCTCCCTACTCCCCGCACATACACCTTCAATCCTCCCCCGACAATAGCTTTCCCGATACTTAAATGTTTTTGTCAGCGGATGATTGATATTTTTTTGTGGTAGTAATTTGTTTTCTATGGTTGTATTAGTTTGCTCCATTGCTCTATAACCAGGTTTCTTATTCTAAAATAATAATTCGTTAAAATTACCGACGATATCATATACTGTCATTATTAAGACCTTGCTTTAAAAGCTTAAAAATTTACTGACTTTGTGTCTAAGTCCGGTAAGTAAATCTGTTCTAAGCTCCAAGTTGGGTAACCAAACATCAATTTGAAACCCTCGTGAAATTTCGTATGAATCTATCTATACGACTCGGTACTTGTTTGAGGGTTACAAATAAAATGCTACTCGTATCCTACACACCAAAAAGAGCTTAACTAGAGCAATTCTAGAAAAATGAGCTACAACCACCTGCTAAACTAAGTAAGGACAAATAATAAGAGGTCAAAATTTTAAAACAATCACGAGTTCACCCTTAGCTAAAACTTTGGGAAATTAAAAAGTATTGTTAGAACGAAAACAAAAGGGGACCAGCTCAACTCTCGGCGATTGTCTTCACGAGCGAACAGCAATTTAAAAGCCAAATAAGCGTCGTAACGTAGCATTTTTCTTAAAGGAGTCTCACCTCGAAACTACGTTAAAATGATTTAACTCCCCCCAGATAACGGTCCTGTGGTGTTATTGAGCCCGACGGCCCGCGCCTGCCCGGCTAATAAACGCTTATCAACGCCCTTATTATCACACCCTTAACATCGCTTTAATGTCTTGCTCTTGAACAAAACATATTTAATCGCATTTTTCCCCGGCTCGCCCGGCGGCAGGAACTTTTTAAATTTCATAAAAAGTGTAGCGACGGCGGTAACGGCTTTGTCGCACAAATTTTGAAACGGCTTCCAAAAGGTAAGTGTAATTATTAGATGTCTTATATTGTGTGTAACTTTATGAAATTTAAATAGATAAGTAATAAGAGTTTATTTTATTTAGTTTTTTTTAATGCAGAAGAACTTTTTTATAAAAAATTAAAAATTTATATATGACAATTCGTTTAGCTATAAGACATTAGACAAACCAAGGGCATTCGAACCGACATCCAATTATCATAAGGAGTTTTACATTAAGTGTGGATCTTTTGTAATTCATAAAAAAAATCTTCGATTGCTTTTGGACTTTCGCAATATAATATTTAGTGTACTTGGCAACTAATTCGTTAATGAAGTAATTAGCCGTAGTATTTTTTTATGATAAATGAATGAACTTCTATCTCTATCCCAGACGAATAGAAATCATGTAAAAGCATACATATTAAGTCTATTTTACTTTTGTTATTAATAAATCATCTTATGTTAAATAAAGTCGTGCGATGTCCCGAGGCGTCCTATCCCTGGGACGCCTTTCTAAGGGCATGATCGGCATCCGCCATGATCTTTTAAGCCCAAGTTTACTGCTGCCTTGCGACACTAAATTATAATATAACACATCGTAAATTTCGCAAACTATCCGTCGTTGACACGGTAGACTTAAGGACCATCGTGCGAAGCTTTATTAAGTATACGTAAAGTAGAAAATCTAACAATATCTGAACATTGTTGTAATATAATTTAAATGCAAGATGTTGTACCTTTTTACAATTTCTATCAAGTTTCTTATGTTGCAGGCAGAAGAACATACGTAAGAAAAAGTAAAGGAAGTTATGAAATGTAATTTGGTTCCCGGAACTCAAAGGTGTAACGTGGAACTATTCTTAAGTACTTCTTAGTATCGTGGAACATCCCCAATCTCGTTTCCGCATCATCTCTTTCATTGTGTCTTTATAACTGTTTAGAGAAGAAAACATTTGATGAAGTAACAAATCATTTGACTTCAATCAAACAATATAAAGGTCGAATTTCGGTTCAAAGCCCGCTTGTACAGAAATTACCAATAGGTATATAAATAATTACAAGTCAAAGAACATACACATTATAACTTAAACAGATGACAAAATCTACTTCAATCGAAAAGGCAATCTTTCAATTTCATTACACAAATAAAAAAACACTTTTAAAATATCTAACACAAAATTGACAACACTATGAAAAGCCTTCTGGGTAAGCCATGACTTCAATTTAATTTTAAAGGACGTAGCCGCTGTGACGTGGTCCGGGAGTCGGTTGTAAACTGCGGGCCCCGTGACGAGCGTTGTCTTCTCGCTCCTCGCCAGTCTGTGCCAGCTTGTCCGCGCCACAGGTACGATCCTACTGCTTGCGGTTCCTTCCGGTCCGGTTCCGCGTTTTAAAAGCAGGAACATTTGCCGAGTGAATATCGCCACCTAGAAAATAACTAACGGCGGCAATGTTAAAATTTGTGCGATATGTATAACGATTTAGCTGAGTCGTCCGCGGTACCCTAGCGATTGCCCTAACTGCACGTTTTTGCACACGGAATGCCCGTTCTCCGTCGGCCGGTCGCCGTCGGCCGTACTGGAGAAGCGAGTACGGTCGTAAAGTATCAGGTACGGAGAAAATCGACGGAGACGACTTGTGACAGCAAGTTGAGCACATAACACGCAGCTCCTAGCTTTCCGCATATTATTGCCGCCGTTTATCCATGTGCGAACCTCACGTGAGGTTGCGGTCGATCCTAAAAACATCGTACAATTTATTTGTTCTATACTAGTGCTGTCTATTGAGATGCAAAGTTTTTTGAGATTCTTAAGTAGATCTGGTGAACACTTGAGAAACCTCAGTGAGCGGTCAGCCGGTGCGCGAGCGGCGAGCTGCACGCAGCCGCTGCGGCAACAAACCTCGCCTCGCGTTCACGGCCGCCTTCGGGCAGTATTAATACTGTAGTTGACTACATTCCATAACGCTTTTTGAGTGTTTGAACTAGATAAGATCATTTTTGAGTAATGCTCTTTTTTTGTTACTTTTGGTGAACTCCTCATACTGGATGGATAATTTATCAATGCAATGAGCAAAATCTACTTCAAATATTTCTCTTATAAATCGATAGTCTTAAATAGGAGATATTTTAAGCCCAAAATATAATCGGTGACCCACGATTTTTTTTCTTTTTAAGGGAAATCAAATACTATGTTTATTTATAATATCATATTGATGAATCATTTAACGATTGCTCGTGAACAGAAAATAATTTGTTCCGATCTATGCTCGCTATATCCTCTACGCGAACTGCGACGCTCACCGCGTAGCGGTCGCAGGTTCTGTATACGTGATCTAAAAATGGTGGCAGACACGGCGGTAAGACGCTTAGGAATGCTTACCTCGTCAGTCACGTTAGCTACGGAAAGTAAATCTCTTACGTTTTGTAAGTCGGCGCAGTCAGCGCTCAGTCAATCATTCATTCATCAAATATTAATCATCTTCGATTATGCAATGCTTACCTGTTCCTCTTTCGTCTAAGTCCCCCTCGTAAGTCTTTAAAATAGGAGTTCAAATTGTACTAGAGACTGAGCAGAGCTTGCCAGATTTGTTGTACCGTAAAATAAAGGTATTAAAATCGATTAACTCTAAAGCGGAGACATTTTTTGTTTCCGACGTTTCGAGTACTTTACAACGCTCATGGTTACGGGGGGACTGAGGTGTCTGACGTCCCAATGTAAAGTTGTTTGTGAAGTACCCTCTTATTTTGA
>JWHW01025777.1:283465-300559 GCA_000931545.1 Papilio glaucus | reverse complement strand
TGTTAGTGAGATTAAAGACCTACATCTTCCTGACAATTAAACTATGGTTAGTTTTGATGTACAATCATTATTCACATGACTACCTGTTGGAGACTGCGTCTCAGTTATATATTGGGCGCTGGCGGAGAACAAAAATACTTTTGTGATGGTCATACGTATGGTATAATTTTATGTATACGTATGCATGATATCATTTCTTGCACATTTTTTGTAAGTTACCGTATATTGGATACTGGGATACGAAGATACCATACTTATTCACTTTTCATTGGGCTTCTTAGGTCCTAAATGAGACAGGATGTGACCCTATAGCCATACACTGTGCACCAAACAGCTCAAACAAACATGTTTGTGGCCTGACCTTATCCGCTAGGTAATTTTATATTATCTTAGTATTATCGTTCGTTATGTTTCTTGAAGATTTCATAGTAATAGAGAACATTTTATAACAAATGTTATTCCCATTTTATGAATGGATCACCGAAGCAGCAATACATTAGCGTATTATAACCTCAGGTGCACACGTTGGATTTGTCAAGTGTCCTTTTGAACGAATCTCCCCTATGTTTGAACTCAAAATTAAGAGTCTGAAGGCAAACAGTATCGTTACGGCGGATAAAAAAAATAAAAAGGGTGTCGACAACGAAGTGTCTGCTCTCTCATAATATCACAGGCGGCAGCGAAAGAACGAAATTGAATATTAAATGAAATAATTTATGCCATATTTATCATTTTGCAAATGAACAAGTCTCTCACCTTAATGAAAACGTTGAATTAATTTTTTAACATCTCCAGACTAACGGTGTGGTTTCGTTTTAATGTCAGCTAAAGTTAAAGCAAAATAATACACGCCAACCGTTAGGAAATGCCCTAAGGAAAAGTAAACAACGATTTGTGGAGTCAAGTGTTGCCTAATAATTGGTTTAAGGTTCATTAATTTTTAAACTACTGTTTCTATTAAAACTAAAACAAACGGAATAGTAGATCATCTCACTTCTAATGTTCGAAAATGTTAATAAAATGTGTGCCGCATGACATTAGGTGGCGCATTCCTGTCAGTCAAAACGGGCATCAAATGTTCTAACAATAATTATGCGAATACTTTAAAATGCCTAAGTATATTTAAGTATAATAAAACATGAACTGTTGATGGTCCTTGCTCTTTATAGTAGTATTAGTAAAAGAGAATTAACATACGCTAAAGTTTACCTTTATGTTCTCATCACATTGTTTAGGTTGCATGTTTGTAACATATTAAGGTCGCACTCTCCATCATTATAATTTTCAAATTACTATTATTTCAAAGTATAAGTTTAAAGAAGAAAATAATATAAAATAGATATTTAAACGAAAATGTAAATATGTACAGCTATTTAGTAATATAGAGCTGCGTTTATAGGTACGGTTTCGCATCTTGCGGTAAGGCTGTGTGCACATTAGCGGACCGGGAGGCCGTAAATCACGAGGGATCAGGCGCTGGCTATCAGTGACGTAGGCCGGCGTCAAATGTATAGCAATTATACGTCGCAGCCACCATCTGAGTCACAGCTCACGTCACCGAGCTGGGGTTAACGTAGAAAATCATTTGACCACTACTAAACACATGTTTATCGTTTATGCATAGTCATGTCTGTTTCTTTCGAAAATTACATTAGAAACCTTAACATTACAAATATTACAAACATTAAATGTTACAATTTTTATTACAGTGTTTCATTTTAAATAGGCAGTCTATTGTAACGACATGACAATATTTGTAAGATACCAAACAAAAGGCGTTTTTTTCTTAAGAAATAATCTAATATATCTGAAGCTTAATAGTAACGATGTAATCAAAGTAGATGGATACATGTATTTATTATTAATAGAAGATTTTAATCAATGCTGACATATTATATATCGTATTAACACTGATGTAGTATATATTTATTTGACTAGAACATGCTATGTGTTACGAGGTGTAGAGTTTGTTGAATATAATAATGCTGACGATTTTTCTGTATTAACCTGTCCTTGTAACAATATATTTTATTTTCAAATACAAGATCGTTGTTTTGGAGATAGTAAATGATGTACAGCAATTTAGCTGTTTACGTAATGTTTAGTGGAAATAGGTACATTCAAAAATGAAACGGAACAGTGAACAGGTAAAAGGCGGCGGGTGGGAGGAGAGGGATCTTCGTTAAGGTTTAATTAAATCGTCCTCGGCGGCCTCTCGCGCTTTAATTCCACCGTTATTAACGCTGTTAAAAAGTGAGTGGCCAGAACATAGAAATCTATAGAGGGTCCAAAATATAATAAATATTACAGGACTGATAAAAAGAAAAAAGATTAAAGATTTAAGTCGTGAAATGGTGAACCTTGCTACTCAAAATCAAACAACAGATTAAATAAAACATATGATGAGTATGTCTAAGAAATACTTACTTCGAAAAGCATCACTTCTCATGTGAATGTTCACTGTATTGTAGTTTACATCGGATATGCACGTTTTTTAATTTTAACACCTAAAGGTCAAAAGTTTTATGGAGAAATAATTTGAATCCAATGTAAGTTGACCACCTCATATCTATAAGATCAATTATATTAAATAGGGTTCAGCTGAGGCTGAATAATAGTCGGTTAAATTAAATAACACAGTTTGTTGATAATATATTTTCAAAATTATGTTTTTATGTTGAGATCATTTTTTCCCTTATATTCGTGACGTTAATTCTAATTGCGTTTTTTTTACAAATTTAGGTTAGTGAATGTAGCAGCTACTCCAAAGATTCTTTAGCGGAAGACGATTGCAAGTGGCCGCGGCGTTTCCGCAGAGAAACATTCGCGATAAGACGCCGCTTACCGAGCTTTCGTAGCCTCGCCTTATTCTCACCAAACAGTTTGGATTTTAATATTACATTCAAGTGTTGTTCCCAAAGACGTCCCTCGCTAAGTACTAATTTGTCTAAACTTAAAACGGTTTAAACATTTCTACATTTCTGTAGGGGTTTCATTAATTTTCTTGATATCTTTTCAACGTCGCTGTCGCTTATTGATGTTATTGTAATGGCGTATTTTAATGAATACATTAATGTTTCTAATTGTAAGCAGCTTAATTTATATTTTAACTTTTAATAAATTATTTAAAATATATCACCATTTTTTCTTTTCGTTGTTTATATTCAATTACTGTTTTTCTGTTACTGTCCTGTAATTAATTCGAGGTGCGACAGGAGCTTTTGTATGTCACGATCAATCACTCATTCTAGATTCGCATCTGTGATAAATTAACCTTAAGGTCGTTGAGCAAGACGATGGTTTAGAATTTATTTAAGTTACCTTATTAGCTGTTATATCATTGCTACATGTGTTTATAACCTGGTATTATTTATGTTATATAATTATACCTTTATTGAAAGCACATTGAGTAGAGTGGACGTCAGCAAGGAGCAATTTTTTTCGATAACTCCGAAGATAATCATTTAAATTATATGGTGTAACGAATTATAATGTGGATTAAATCCTTAAAGTAACTAACGCGTTATATCTAACGTGTGATAAGGATTAATACTGTATCGTCTCTTACTCATCAAGAACTACATTATATGTGACCATTTTTTTAGAACTTAGAATGATATAGTAAGCTATTCTTAAAGATTGATATATTCCATCACTGACTTTTTTGTAGATCTTTTTAAGATACAAAATTCAGTCGGTTAGTTCCGTTAGTAGTTCTTTTCCGAGGTTCCGTTTGCAATGTAAGCGATAATCATAAATTATTTACGACATCAGCAATACTTCTTTCATATTCTTTGCTTTTCTCCATTACAATGTGCATGTATTATACATAATATATTAAATTATACCTTTGTTTTGAATCATTCTGTTTAATGATGAAAAACGCATTAAAATCCGATGGGTAGTTCGAAAGATCTAGAGTACAAACTGCGGAAGCAACTTTGTTATACTATGTAAAGACTAACATAACAAAGACAATGTAAAATTTTGATTTATGACAATTACTTTAATATAAGCCCGAACTCCAATCTCTATTACTTTGGTTGGAGCTAAGTAAAGTGCTTTCTATTTACTTTCTATTTCGCCCCGCAAAGAACCTTATAACATTATGTAACTAACACTTTAAAAGACGCGACTAATATTTCTAAGTATCCATACTAAGTAACCGAATCTGTGTCTGTGTGGACGTAATTTGGCGGCGCGGCCGACAGCAAGCCCTCGCTACTCACCCTCTGTATTGTAAACATGTTAGTTATATAGGTATGCTAAGTTTGTCTGTACCTCCAAATATCTATTTATTATATAATGTCACATCATACGAGGGTTGTTTGGTAGGTACCCGTTTCCTAAATGTAACCACTGGCCGAAAATATGCGTGCAACCGTTTTAAGCTAGTTTTAAGAGACGAGTAAATAAAAAAAAACACATAAATTTTTTTGTTTTTCTCATTTGACAGCGATTCAGTGAAAGCGTGAACTTAAAATTATTAAAATAGACAAATAACTGTATCGGTCTGCAATTCGATTCCTGTTTTTGAAAGGCAAAACGTGTGTGTGTGAAAAATAAAAGAAGAATGCATGCGGTTTACCGCGAACAGATATTGGTTTAACAAATTTAAGCGGGCAGAACAACTGTCTTTAAGGAGGAAGTGGTTAAGAAAATTTTAAATATCGTTTAAGCCGACCAAATCAACTTCGGATAATCGTTGATGCTGTAAATGTCGAGCGGGTACAAAACATATATTGGAAGAGAAGTTGGGTATGAAAAAAGTATCGACGAGATGGGTGCCGCGATTACTCACGGAGGAGAAGGAGTTTCTGCGTTGTTTCGTGACCGTGACTTTCACTACTACACGCCGAAAATGAAAGAACAGTCAAGGAAGTGGTTTACCGGTGGAACCTGCTCATAAGAAAGCAAAAACCGTGCCATCGGCCGGAAACATTATGCAAACCGTTTTTTGGGAATCACAGGGTTTTTCTTTTTTTTTTCTTGAATATCGTTATATAAAAATATCAATACCTATCGCAAATACTTTGCGAACTAATTTAGTTAATTTTTTGTAAGGAAAAATCTTATTTTTACAATAAATACAATTTTTACATCAGGTGCCGGGAACAATACCTTCTCCTTTCCATCTTCTTTTTCTTATTAATCTCCTTCTTTATTTAACATACAGACTGGCAAAATATCTACTCTCATCTGCTTTGGTTGCCGTCGTTTACATCATGTAAACCGTTTGCTCGATTGAGACCTTTGTTAAAAAAAAAACATCTTTTAATTTTAATTTATTATAAAAAAAAACATTTTATATAGTTTCATACGTGATAATCATATCTAACATGAAAAAAATTTTTATCAGGAACAAAACTGCTCAAAATTAATTCTGAATTATCGCACGGCAAGAATGAAACTCCGTCATTATTACACAAAATAATATATTAAAATTCACATATATAAAACCATATTAAACGTCACTAGATTTAAGCTACAAATAATAATAAACACATTATTTTAAAAAAGGAGATTCTTATCATAAAAAAAATTAAAATAAAATGAAGAACGGGAAGGAAGGGCTATTACCTGTAAATAATATATTTTTCTATGGCAAGCAAGCATCAATGAAATGAAATGTCAAACGTCAATTGAAATTCAACTGTACTGTCAACATTGCGTGGTTGGTTTGATGACTGATGTAATACTAATAGTGAATAGTGTAAGAAGTAGCGGCATGTTGATACATAATGTTCAATGCCGGATTAATCGTAATTAATATTTCAAGGCATGTAAGAGGTAGTATCATGTCTTATATCGGGTAAAAATATTTGATATAAGTTTTTCCTGTTGAATTTGTACCGTGAACTTAAGTGCAATGGGTTCGTGAATTCCTTTAATTAAACACGCAGTTTAAGAAAACATATAAACACAACAATAACAATGGCAGGAGCAACCCTCCCTGAAAGAGTAGCTCAAATATATTACACTTATGGTTTGTTCTGTTCATCTTATCCCGTTACTGCGATAACAATCGTAATCTCTGTTGTTTTATTGTGTTGGTGAGTATCGTTCATTATACTTTTATAAGGAGTAACTGTCCTTGACAAGTCGGTTCTATAATACTTATTCTATTTACAGCTATCCATTACTTAATGTGCCTTTGCCTGGAAACATACCTACTGTGATAAATTTACCACTACATGACAACCCTGAAACTCCAACTAACTGCCACAATAAAAATTGTCACTATACTGGTGAGAATTATTAATTAATAAATATGTTTAAATATATATTACAAAAAAGGATAAATAACATAATTCGCTAATTCAGATGCAGCCCCAAATGACAATCAAATTGATTGTTTCTACAACAGTGTGTTATATATTTTTTTTAATTAAAAATGGTGGTAACCTTGTCAGTTTCTATATTATATACTTCATTACAGTCATTTGAAGTCTCAAATGACTGTTACCCATTGAAACCTGGCACAAGCTAATAGGTTGCAGATGTAAATATATAAAATAAATTCCTTTTCCTATCTATTCCCTCTCCTGTAAAAGCCTCTACCTCTTCCCTCCTTAGAAAAGACCTCTGGCACTTCACTCATGCAATACAGAATACATCTACTTTACACTTGTCTTCTGTGAGTTTGTGATATTTCACTGTTCGAGCTGGCACATTCCTGTAACAGAAGTTGCAGGCTCTACCACTGTTGCAATAAAAAACTTATTACTGTATATTTTATATATTTCCGAACCAAATAGTTACTTGTATTATTAGTTTTGCTTAGTCAATTTTGATTGCAGTTCTGGGACTTATTTTTTTTTTCTAGATGATTTAGAAATGGGACTTATTCATAATGAGACACAAAAACTTCCTTACATCTGGGCAAAGGATAAACCATTATTTTATGTACACCAAATTGTACTAAAAATAGGTAAGCTAATATAATTATGAAGGTATTAGTAAGTAGTGATAACAAAGTCAACAAAACACTTTGTGCTTTTACTTAATGTAATAAAATAAAATTACTATAAAGTTATTTGAATTAAATAATTTGCTCTTGTTGTAGGTGTTTCTCCTTGGAATAGAAATTTAAGAATGTGGGATGCATTTAGAGGTCCATTGCAAGAAGTTTTCCGTTTATTGGAAACAATTCGCAATCATGAAGAGGTTGAAACGTAAGTCTTTTTAGTTTGGAAAAGTTATTAGTTTTACTGATAATACCATTAATAGTTGAATAGAAATAGTAATTTTGATATAAATATTAAAAAAAAAATGATAACTTCATTGCTAAAGGTATGATCTCTGAAACAATAGACCGTAGTAACAAATCCCCCATCCAGTAACTGTCAAGCTTGCTTGCTCCCAGGTTATAACCTCAACTAATCCCTTATATTAAAACTACTTTAATATAAGGGATTAGTTATTGTCAATTCTAGCTAGCATTCTGCTTAAGCTTTTTGTAATAAAATCATGTTGTATTTTGATGTTGATTTATGTATATGCTGTTGTTTCTAGCAATTTAGATAAAATTTAATTAGGTGACAAATATGCTATCCTAAAAAAACTGGTGTATGTTATCTTGTATATTTTCTTTATTTATTTATGCTTTGTTATATATTTTGTTTTATTATCTACAGTAATGTTGGTTACCCTAGCATAGATATTAAAAAAGATATAGAATATTTGAATTTAGCTAAGGCGAGATATTCATTATAGATTTTTGTGGCTTATTATGTATGTACTCTTTATTTACTTTCATACATTCAACCTTCATTTTATTTTATCCCATTTATTATTCATCTGCTCATGCTGTATTTATTGTAAATACTTTATTTTACTTTACTATAACCTACTGGACATGCATAAATTGAAACAATGAAGGTGACAATATGACACACATGAACTAGGTAGTTAATATGTCGCGTTTTCTGTTTTTTTTTCAGTCAATGATTGAGTGAAAGTTTGTGCTGTGCTGTTAAAATGTAGCGAAAGTTTAGTTCTAATTATTTTAAATATCCCCAAATATCTTTAAAAAATTAGAACTACTGTCATATATAACCATAAAAGGTACTATAAAACCTTTTCTTGAAAACATTTATTACAAAAACTAATTCTTATCATCAACAGTCAGTCAAAATTTTCAGCTTTTAAATTAAAACAAAAATGTTATTAATGATCCAAGAACTGATGCATTTTTATTAAATTGTGAAGAAAATAATATGGTGCTGCATACTGTAAATCATGTGTTAATATTTTCACAGCAAGGATTCATTGTTGCAATATTGCTATCAGATTGAGGGAATGAAGCGACGCGAGAGCAAAGCGAGCATGGAACGTGTCTTGCCTGAATATAGCTGTCTATTGCTTTCACCTGCAAACTTGTGGCAACAAAATCTACAGACATTTTCACTTGATGCCAATATAATCAACACTATCTACAACTACCAGGTTTGTTACACTTATTTCTTTTTAATGGTCGCCCAATTTTTTGGTTAGTGTACAGCGACAGATTCATGTCTGGCATAAGGGCTAGGGTAACTCCTAAAATGACCAGATCAGTGGTATGCAAAGATTCGACACGAAAATAGCTCAACCACACAGACTATCATAAATTATAGGCATGGACAAACTAAAATGATACTAATTTATATGTACCAATAATTATTCTATTGTAGGTATAATCCTCCTTTTAATGTCTATCTGGCAGCAACTAAAACTTGAGCTTATAACTGTTATTCACTCCTTGTATTGTGTCCTCCTTGTATATGGCAACACTTTATCCAAGTATAACCTGGATGAGATCACTGTTTATGATAAAAATTTTAATTTTTCCAATAATATATTTATTAATTTAAGTTCAATAAAGAATAATCAAATCTATTGCATACATTTTTTTTTCTGCCCATTCTTTTCCAATTTTTTTCCGTGACTTTGACCGTAACAAGTAAATCTGTAATATCTACCTTTTTAACTGGGTTGAGTGAGGCGCGTAAATTTATTATAAATTAATGTCATACTTCTATTTCAATCACAGAAATACAGGCAGTATTACAATATGTGTCAGTATTATAATACAATTATTTGGTGTAGTTATTATTTTATCATACTTTGAATACAATACAAATACGTGTTTCTCTTTCGTATTATATTAACTTATGTAATTGCATACATCAGGTATTTTATTTAAATTAATTAATTGTTGAATATATTCATGGTCAAACTTGTTTCGTCTTTGTGAGATGATTAAAGAGTATAAAGGCAGTGTAAACAAAACACATAGTTCTTACATTTATTTTTATAATTTAAATTTATGATAATCAGCTTATTATTTGATAGAATTGAAATACAAATACAGTTTTCATATCTATTAGTTTTAATGAGTTGTATTATGTTAAGTATTATAAACTAATATAGTATATTCTTCCTATTCCTTTATTCAGAAGAAAAAAAAACATGGTATTCCGTTTGTAATATAAGTTTTAGATATATTAGTAAAGTTCTTAAAGTGAGTGGGCTTTACAATAATACGTAATTTTTTTATATAAGTCGAGTTCTCATTTTTTATGTAGCAATAAAGTAACCTTATGATTGTGTTATATACTTTGTATTGATCTACAGAGCCTTCAAAAAGGTAAAGCATCTATTGCTGAAATGGCTTTTGGTATGCACCTTCGTGACACCGGCGTCAAGCGATATCCATTGAGAACACGCCCCCGTGTCTTGCAGTATGCAGTTACGATATTCTATCGAGAAGCTAATGAAAGGTTAGTATAACAATTGAAATTTTAATGCATACTACATAATAGGCATTATCCAATGCATTTTGTGTGTTACTTCTAAGGTAACACTTTTCCTAATTTAAAACTCTTATTGCACTTAATTGTTTCTCATACTAATCTTTGTAGGATGAGAATATTAACAAAAATATCTCATGTATCAATAATGTTGTAATATTTTTATGTAGACATAAAAATTATTAATTAAACTATTTGTTATCAGGTTTATCAATTCCCTCACAAGTAAACTTAAAGAATTATATCCATTGTATCAAGATTCACCGCAGATAAGTGGCAATGAAGTAACAATAATTTACTACCCTGGACAGTTCAATTATCACGAGCCTATTCCATTGCTGATAACTTTTTTTGGATTATTTCTTTATGTATATTTCTCAGTGAGGAAGATAGAATTCATCCGATCAAAGTTAGGCTTGGCGGCTTGCGCTGTAGTTACTATAGCTGGGAGCCTATCTATGTCGATAGGCATTTGCTTTTACTTTGGATTTTCACTTAGCTTACAAGGCAAGGAAATCTTTCCATATTTAGTTATTATTGTTGGCTTAGAAAATATTCTGGTACTAACGAAGAGTGTGACGTCAACGGATTCAAGACTGGATGTTAAAATACGTCTAGCCCAAGGTCTGAGTAAAGAAGGCTGGTCGATCACTAAAAATCTACTTACAGAAATCACAATACTAACTGTCAGTTTCTTCACATTTGTACCATTTATCCAGGAGTTCTCGATATTCATGATCGTCAGTCTCATATCTGATTACTTCATACAAATGGTGTTTTTTGCGACGATCCTCGGTATCGATGTAAGGCGAATGGAATATTTTCCGGAGAGAAATAGCAAGTTGCATTTGAAGGAATACTTCAGTGCTACTAATGCTTTGAATTGGCGATTCAATGAGGGTTATAAAGAAGAGAACAATATTACGCCGCAGAAGATAAGAAAGTCCAAATCTCACCCAAGGTTAAATGGATTAGCGCATAATACTCCAACCGATGTCGTTGCGAAAAGGAATTCGAACGCAGGTGTACAAGACCATAGAGTGCCGAAGAGGATACGTCTCGTGAACATGTGGGCTCGAACACGATTCTTCCAACGCGCTTTTATGGTCTGGATGCTGGTATGGATCTCAATGATCGTTTATAATTCGGGTGTAGTAGATTATTTTATAACCACTGAAAAAGACAATGACAGTGCAAGACACGATTACGAAAGGAACAAAGCAAAACAAGCTGTTTACATGACATACAATGAAAGTGATCGACATCCTCTTGTATTTTCTACAATGATAGACACGGAAGAACTTGGCAAAACGGTCGATGCAAACGCCACAATCTTCTTGAAGCACTCACCGCATTCACGTCCATGGGCAAGGTGAGTATGTTTGGAGCCAATATTTTCTGAGTATTCTATTAATATAAAGACAATTGCAACAATTATTGTTCATTAATGTCTCCAACAATTTAGTGTTTATACATGAATGTTCAGCACAGGTGCAATTCTGCAATAATGCGAGTTTTTAAATATATTCTCAAAAGCTGCCCCGGTAAACTTCGTTCCGCCTTAGGTCTATAGTTTGATCCGAATCAATGTGGAAAGTATGTAAACAAAGGTTGCACCACCTTTCCTTTTACGCTAAAATTTGTGAATTCCAAAATATTTTAAAAAAACAACTTTTTCTCATATTACACAATTTCTCATCGCTTTACCTCACGATTTCCACAAAATTACAATATTTCGGATGAATGTATAAAAGTGTAATAGCGGCCATATATGGTAAGTGGCGTTTGTTTGTGTACAAAATTTCTCTCTCACACAAAATATCGATTTGGAACAAGCTATAATTTATGTCGTGTTATCTTGTTAATTGTATTAATTGCTGGATGGGTTACACCCGGTTCGATTCCCTTCATTAAATCACAGTGGGCGGTGCGGGACTGGTCGCATCAAGCAAGTCCCGTCATCAGTGTGAGACCCGCGCTTGAATTTATTTCCGCGCGTGTTATTTTTTTGTGATAAGTCCTAAGATCATTTAAATAACATTATGTGAAGGATTCTCATAATGTGCATGAAATGCTTAAGGTAACTAACGTATTTAAGTTGATAAAGATTAATACCGTATTTGTATAAATAGCTGTCCTATTACCGCATTGTACGTGACTATTTTTTAGTAAGCAATCCTTAAAAGATGGATATATGCCATTGCGTTACTTTTGTAGACCTATAACAGTAATATCTCAACATACATTGTTTTGTAATATCACAAAGGGATTAGGCAGCACTTTCGATTAAACTTCCAGGAGTCTATCTTTTTTCCGACATTTTCAACATTTATTATAATTCAACCAATTTACACAAATATTTAACAATTATATACCTAAATATTCATGATAATCAGTTCAGTAGTTTTTCAGTTTATCGCGGACAGAGATACACGGCGCGGAACTTTTATAGTATGTAGTGATTATTTGTATTATGATCCTTTTGGAAATATGATTGCTTATTTATAATTTTTTTTGATTTATAATTTCACTCTTGTATGTTTAAAATCGAGTGCTTACATAAGACTTGTATGTTTATACAAATAATTCTAGAATTGTACAAACAGTACACGTCGACAGTAACCTTGACATTTTAAAATTGTAAAGAAAAAGAATAAGCCACACGTGTGCTTCTCGTGTACTTAACGACAATGTTATCAAGTTCCACATTCTCCGAAACACGTTACATCAAAACATAACAATTCACTCACTGATATTGTTGGCCACTTAGCGTTTATCAGTTGTATGAATCATTACCGTCTGTAGGAAGTGATTTTTTATTGCCGTCGATTACGTCTTCATTCTATACCAATTACCGAAGCCCAGGTTCGATAACAAACACTCTTCATTCGCATAATTCAATAGTTTCGACACTAATTTACTTCCTATGCACCGATCATTCGAATATTATATCGTCTACTCTAAATATTTTTAAATGTAAATGAATAATTTGATTTGTTTTATTATAGTAACAATTCCAAAATAAATTAAACAATTAATTTTTGAAGGGGTTATTTAATGGTGGAATTTGTAATCCATATGTAACTTTACAATATTTTACGATTTTGTGTATACAACTTAATACATATTTTTACTGGTATGAATTAAAGAATAAAAAATTGTAATGTTAGAAAATTTTAATATTATTGTTAAAATCTTACTATTACATAGATATGTGTGGTATTAAGTCAAGAACCGCATTTAGAATTTGAAAATAATTCTAGATATTAATTATTTACAAAATAATTTATATTCAAATCTAATTCATCTGGATTTCAATCACCGCAATATTTTTAAGTCATATTTTTGTATTGTCACGCAAATTTGGACCCAGAATCTCGAAATATAAGTGTACATGTATCCTGGAGGTTCTGCTAAAATCGATAAGTAACTCATAACTTAATTTTTTAGGCTGTCCCCATCGCATTGGTCTGCGATACTTTCGCAATATAACGAGACCGTGGCAGGAAGACACGCAGTCATCCTGCCCCCAACACTACTGAGCCACCGTGTAAGTCCTGAATTGGCAGCGGGGCTTCGCCACCCGGACGAGAAGGAGCCCCCACCGCTCCGTTGGCAAGCTTTGGCCGCCGCGTTGGATCCCATTGATATATTACCTGGTACTTTTTATTATAACATAAGAATGATCACGAAAGGATGTTATAAAAGAACAATATTTAATAAGTAAATTCAATAAATCCATGAAGCAGAAACTCCCCGAGCTGGTCAACTTTCTTTGTTCATTGCTTTGGTTCGGAGTGATTATGCTAAGAACTCACAGAGTGATTTTCACTCGCGGTGTGCGGGCCCGCAGCATCTGTAGAATGCAGATATGTATGACAAAAATTTAATACATTTTTATGACCTGTTTCACGTCTGCAATGCGTACGATTGTTTACGGTCTCCGTCAAAAAGAAATATTTTAAGTAATGTTTATTTCAATTTTAAAGATTTCGAGCTAACTGAAGCAAAAAGTCAGGCGCATCAATGGGGAAAGGCGACCGACCTGCCCATCTATCCCACAACGCCCATGGAAATCCTATTGCTGGCTATATTGTGTACTATCAGCGTCGCCGTAATCGCCTACATGATGGTGGTCTTATACAGGTAAACGTATTTTAATAATCACTATATATCCAATTCAATATCGTATTTAAACTCCGTTTATAGTCTTACTAGCGCATTGCCCCGGCTTCGCACGGGCAGCACTAAAAAAATAAACTAGAGAAAAAACTATCTTTGGATTTGGACGAAATTACACATTGTAGCCAAATTTCGTTTTTTGGTTTAGACGTTTCGGAGTTTTTCCCGCACAAACATCATGACACGAGATTTTTTTATGCAACATAGTATATAGTAAAACTTTATAACTCATTTTGCAAAATCCGTTCAGTAGATTAAGAGATTACCCCCTACTAACCTCACAAACTTGACATCTTTATAATATTATAGGGACATCTATTCGTGGCATGTGATATCTCTTCATTGTAGTCAATGGAAGATAACTTACTGGTACCTTGAAATTCTATGAGATGACAGACAATGACAATGTTTTATATAGAGACCTAACAAAGTTCAACTTAACAAAGTATGTACAAAAGTGTATATGAACCCTATTATGGCGATAGCTTGTTATATTTATTCAAGTTACTCTACGCATTACAATAATTCATTGCTCAAATACCATGTTAAGTGATTTTTCATTTATGATTCGTAAATTAAAACAATATACAAGTGACACTTATGTGAGCTCTAAGGCTATATAAATATGGGGTATTTGCGTGTTGCTTGTAAAAAATGAAGTCAAGAATAAACCATATCAGAATAGAAACAAAAAGTAAGATCCGCCTATCACCTACTTATTATGTGCGAAGATTATCGCCATACACTGAAAACTATTAAGACACTAAAAAAACTTGTGTGACATTAAAAAAAAAGAACCAAGAATGTTTTGTCTCTTAAAATTACAACTAGATTCCCTAACCCCTAGTTTACGGAATTCTCATATTAATGTTTTGTAAAAACAAATTCCAGGTGCGTATGTTCCCGCCACTACGCCGAATGGAGAGCTTCTTGGAACGAGGATGAGGAGTACAGGAAAATTATTGCTAAACAACCGGCCGTTCAGGTAATCATCTCGCAGCCTGTACTATTAACTATTAAGTTACTGAGCATGAAATGTCGTTCTTTTTTCTCGACGTAACGCGGCTTTTATTACTTTACTTGCTTACCCGGTAAACTTTGCACCGGCTTAGAATTAATTCCTATTGTGTTACCTTATTAGCTATATAAAGGGGAATGCCCATCGACCATAGTCACGTTGGCCATGGGTGTACACAATAAAAAATGTACTCGTTATGGGATTGGACTGGGACTATGGGACTACTGTGGTATTGGTGAATTAAACGATGTTACAGTCCAGGATTGTATTTATAAAATACACACTTTGAATTATTGAAAGCTTCGGTGTAATTTTGTGATAACGGCGGCGTGCGTGCGTGATAACGGTGACAGTCGTTCGTTTACAGTACGAAGAATTCCATTTTAACATCATTCAATTAAATCAATGCCCTTCTAGCTGGTGATGGAAGCGGTGCCAGTAGTCGTCGCCGGTCACAGTCAGGAGGTGGAGTGTTTAGTGACCGACGGGGACACTGTTGTCAGCTCCTGTCTGCAGAGCAATATCAAGGTGTGGGACTCGCACAACGGCGAACTTATCACCAACATTGATCGCAATGCGTACGTACACATTACATTTAAAAATTAAATATAAAAACTCATTTATGACCATCTTTACAAACCAAAAGAATGGTAGCAAGGTTCAGCGTGAACTGGATGGCATTTCCTAATGCTGGTTTTCTGCTTACCCCACTTCCGCCTAATTAGAAGAAGTTTTCATTAATGCATAATAATGTTATACTTAATTACCAGATTGGCTAGGTGAAATGGTTACTAGAGATAAAAGCTATGGTAGAGCCCACAGCGGTAACGACCAGTGAAAAACCACGACCTCACAGTAGGCAGGCATCAAGTAATGCGATCATCTGATGAGTGAGTGCCGGGTGCTTCAGTCCTCTTCCCCTTCCCATCCTTTCAACAAGCATATGAGGGAAAGGAAAAGAGTATTGGGTTCGGTAGGGGTAGGTAATGAATAGGAAAAGGAATATAATTTTGCACAAAATTAACCACCAGCCAAGTAACAAAGAGTTAAACAGGAATTAAACTCGGTTTTTAACTTTTATAATTATAAATTTACAAAATTCTTGTGATACCAACATTACATAATGAACTCTTCTCATTTGCAGATTTTTCAAACTACAAAAGGAACTATATGAAAAAACAAATCTCAAAAAATTAACAGCTAATGATACAACATACAATATTTTAGAAGGTAAATGTTTTTCAGATATTATTATGTTTCATATATTTGACAAAACTTGTAGTTTGTAATGAACTATCGTCATCTCCGTCACCGGCCAGTAATATTAATCTTCTATGGCAGTGTGCAAGCACGAGTGCAGTAATCCTTAAAAACAAATAATAGAAACACATAGTGACTTACTCCAATGGTTTATTACAATGATATACAACATTCCAGACAATTAATCAATAAAGAAAACTTACAAAGACTCTGACACGTTCTACTTTATTTGCGCTTCGAATATAGCGGCTATTGGCGCTTCGAATATAGCGCAGGCCTATTATAGGTTATATTAGTAACTATAACTTGTGTCGTACATGCCGTACAATCTTTCTATTATTACGCATGTGAAAGTTTTGTGGGGACGGATAAATGGATGCTTGTAAAAAACTGCAAAAGGAATTTCAATGAATTTTTACAGTAATATAGTTTTTCCATCAAAATAATACGTTTGCTATATTTTTTTTAAATATAAGGTATCAATTGGATAAATGTCAAGAATGTGTTGCTATCTCATAGCTATATCGGCACGTCTTTGTTATTGTCTTTGCACGAAATAATTTGGACAAATAGTTGAATAGGCAGAACGAAGTCGTGGGCATCTTCTTGTTGTGTATATTAGAATAATTCTGATATTTGTGCTAATTTTTATATTGTGTCTATTTCAGCTTCTCCGAAGCCAGATAACATGACAACAAAAACAATTGACGTAAGTTAGATGCTAATACTGGCGCTCGCAATACCTGCTTCTCTTCACTGTCATGTTTGCTGTTAGTACATTAATATCTTGTCCATCGCTTTAAAAGTTATAACATAGTACAGGTCGGTTAACTAAAGCTG
>JWHW01025777.1:258697-272793 GCA_000931545.1 Papilio glaucus | reverse complement strand
GGGCACCGAAATAGTCACGTTGAGCCTGTTTGAACAAACACATACAAAATAAATTATTATTTCAATAGGAATTATTAGCCAATGTGAACATTATATATATATTCATTCTGTACTAGCGATCCGCCCCGATTTCGCACGGATAGTTTCTCCACACAAACTTTCATCCCTTACTTTACACCGTTAGGGGGTGAATTTAGTCAAAGCCTTTTTAGTGCCCGCTTATAAACCCTAATAAAAATTCAAGTTCAAGTAGTTTGGGCTGTGCGGTAATATATCAGTCAGTCAGTTTATTTTATATATATATAAATGAGCTGACATTTAACATTCTTGGAGTTTACTCTTTAAGAAACAATTTACTCAAGCTCAAGTTCAGGGTATGAAAATTTATGAGTAGTAAAATCAAACTAAGTGTTAAGGAAATGGATCTCATGCACATTCCCCAGTAGAGTATACACGGTGACATAGAAACGCTTGAACCTGGTTGTTTTTTGGTTAAAATTTACTAGTTTAAATTTTACTCCCTTCCTGCTGACATATTGATCTGAAATTTGTTACACAGCTTTAGTTCTGATGACAATACAATTTAATGTATTCAGTATCATTGTAAATCCAAGACGGGGCGCCCCCACAAAGTGGCGGATTACATATTTTTACAACTCCCTCAATATGGGTATTAAATTAAATCGTTTGATGACTATTTGGATAGACAACACATTAAAAAAACACAAATCCCATATGGCTGATAACAAAAACTTTTTCCACTTTTACCACAACTTTCGGTAATTATGAACAATGTTCTAAAATCCTTAATAATTTTCAATTAACTGAACAACTGAACAAATTAATCGTTCGTAAGGAGTAAACACAAGTCGTGCGTCGGTCGGAGCTGACACACTGACTTTTTTTGTTATAAGCTCTAAAAAGAGTGAGATAGTTTTTTTTAGAGTTAGTAAGATTCAATATTGTTGTTGGTCTATTAATCAAGAATGTTACGTTAGTTCTGTAGCTGATGGATGATAGAAAACAAAAATATAATACCTGTAGCAGATTAGCGGGCAGTACATCGGAGCTGTAACCGTCAAAGAAAGCTAAGGCCGCGGAGAATGTGGGCGCCGGTACACCAGACAACGCAGCTTGCGCCACAACACGCCTCAAAGACATTTGCGAAGCGGACACTTGCTTAGAGAAGTATGGGTCCAGCAATAAATTGGAGAGAGCTGGATCCTTGGTGTATGCTTCCTGTTATAAATACAAACATATATGTATATTAGTATATTTTTATTGATCAATTTGTTAATAAAATCACTAATTTACAAACTGCATTAGTTTAAGAACGCATGAACCGTTGACCGTTGAAATAAACGCTATTGCAAAATGTTCAAGAAACATTAAGCAATAACTAGTCGTAACTAAGCTTAGACTTGTTAAATCTATTTTCAGATGGAAAATTTATACAGTTTGAGTACATATTTCTCATTATGTTTGTAGTGTATTTTTAAGCTATATTTAATAACAAATCAATAACATTATGTTGATCTTTATATAGATGATCTATATCTTGATTAGTATGAATGACTTACCTTAATGTTACCCAAGAAGGCGCTTCTAATGATGCAACCACCACGCCACATCAGAGCAATGCTACCATTGTTCAAATGCCAATTGTTCACCTAAAATCATACGGTAATTAATTTATTTTTCAAATATTTATTAGGATAAAATTAATATAATTGGAAAATACTGTTGAATTATTATATTACACGCTATAATTAATACAATAGTAGTTTGTGGGAAGGACAGTTAAAATTTTACGATTATTTTTATATTTATATGTTTAACAATTTCTATGCATAAAAATAAATATATGTCAAGACTATCAATCTGAGAAACAAGTCATGCATGGGAAATTTAAAATAAGCATTTATTTAATTATTTATTAATTTAAACAACATACCTGTGCCGCCTCTCTCAGAAGCATGAATCCTTGGGCGTACGATATCACTTTACTTGCGTAAAGAGCTTTTCTGAGGTGTTCAATGAACTCTGCCTTGTTACCATCAAACTTCACCACTGCCTTAGACAGAGTCTTACTTGACTTAATGCGTTCATCTGATGAACAAAATATATTAATTTAATAACATTTTTCTTACAATCATTTGCTGAGTATATTATCTAGGAATCGATCCAAAACATTAAAACGAAATAAAATTAAATAGAGAATGGTTTGCTTGCTTTAAGCAATAAGTATAATAATTACAGATAAACACCATTTAAACTTTGAGAAAAAGCAAAACTCGTTTTCTAAGGGTGCGTCCAGTACAGACGAATGCGCCGCGAATGTGCAGCTCGCGAGCCGTTTGCGAACTGCGCGTGCTGCAATTGTTTGGTGCACCTGTTTAGCGCAACTCATGCCGCCGCTCAAGCATGGCGCGTAGCTAGCTTGTCAACAGCGCGCGGACGGCGCACGAACATTAAATGCACGCGCGCTGCGTTTTCGTGGCGGATTCGCCAGATGTGGGTGCACCCCCCAAAGTTAACTAAACCTTTATTACTGGTGATTAAATATGCCAGTAAAATTTTTTGAAAATTAGTTATGCCCCGCAGTTTCACCCGCCGTGTAAAAATTGTACAAAGATGAAAATGGAAATTTTCAAAATACAAAACTATGTGCCATTTTTTTTCTCACTAATAAATTGATATTTATCCAAAAATACGCTCGAATTGTCAATGGCGTGAAGTTAAAGTAGTCGTTAGGTTTCCTTAAAATTTCTAATTTTTTGCGCAACTTTCTCCATTTGATCCGTCATAAGAACTTTCTCCTGACAATAACAAACAAAACAAAAGAATTAGCGAAATCGGTCCAGCCGGATCACACGTGATGCGGTGACCAAGGTAAATATTGATTCATTATTATATGGCAAAATCAAAAATAGATTTATTTGTTATATCCAATAAACAAGCGCTTGATCATAATCCCACCTGATGTTAAACGGTGTCGTGGTCGAAAGATGGCATGCACGACTTTAGTACCAGCCTATACTTCGCGTCCACCGGTATTGGTACCGAAAGTTTCGCTCTGAGCGGGGTGGGGCACAAACGCAAATTAATTCCACTCACCCTGAAGGACCTCCGACAGGTCCGAAACTTGTTAGTACTAATACCGGAGTATGCGAACGTGAGTATAGCCGTTTTGAAAACATTTAGTAAATAATGTCTCACGTAAGTTTTAATATTTTTATAGCCTATTCACTCTTCTTTTGAAGGTACCGTCATAATTGTACGGAAATACTAATTGGCACCTTGTTCCAATCCTTTGCCGTACGCACGATGAAAAACCATCATAAATAATTACCTTTAAGTGCAGAGAGGCATCGAGCGAATACAGCCTCTCCGATTAGAGTGACAGGAACTCCGTACTCCAGAGCACTGATGACGGTCCACTTGCCTGTACCTTTCTGGCCGGCGGCGTCGCGTATCTTAGGTAGCAAATACGCACCTGTAATATTTAATCACAAACTATATTACAGTAAAATCATTTCACTAACACTTGTATTTATATATCTTAGGTATAGACCTATATGCTGTATAGACAGCATTTGTTATTGCTAAGTTATTAATTTAGAGTTGTTAAGTAGTTTTTGGTGAATAATTGCGATAATTTTGACCTCCATATGCATTATGGAAAATGGAACTATTTTTGAGTTATCACGTTTTTTAGCTTTTTCAAAATAAGTCAAAATGCAACATCAAAAAATTATTTTAAAAAAGTATCAATTTAAAACTCATTTTTTCTTCTGGGTTTTAAAAACGATTAAACATTGGTTATTTATCAATATTAAAACAACAATTATCGGTTCAAATTTTGATATGCCAGTCGAAAAACGACATTACTTGTATATTATTTTGAGACGTTTTTCCACTAAAATGCCTTAAAAACAAAAAAAAAACTTATGAAACTTGACTTTCATGTGAATATTTAAAAAAAACCGTTTTCTTAGCTCTCCAACAATGTTACTAATTTTCGGAGATGTCGATGCTGGTAACCTTATTGACGGTTCTTACAGCTTCATCGAATACAGGGCTCGCGATCCGAGTGATCTTGATCTAAAAGTAAAAAATTCTAGGTCCCTAATGTAATCTATGGGCCTAGTTGCTGGATTTAGCAGCCATCGGTGTAAGTGATGTGTCTACTCAAGTTGAACGTGTTACCGTCGAAGACTATAATGACGTCTACTAAGTAGGGGTGTTGTCTACGTGTCCAACAATGCATAACAACTAGGAACATATGTCAAAGTAACTGAATAAAAAATGATCACGAAGGAAGCAGGCGAAAGGAAATTCGTATTCGGACTAAACTTAAGGTCGTTCATTATAATTTCCATAAAATAAATTAAAAACAATACCCAATGTAATAAAGCAAAAATTTAAATTTAAAATAACAATTAACAACAAGAATTAAATAAAATAATTAATAAAGAAATAATTAATAAGAAGAACTACACTACTCAGAAAATGAAATATAAAATAAATAGCATTTGCTACCTCCGTCTTTCTACAGTAAATTAATTAAAAATGTATGAAGATTTATATTATTCAATATTATAATAGTTTGAACAAAGTAATCAAACAACAATATTCATCGTTAAACTTTCAGTCTACCATGACTAAAGGTGTTTAGTTTGAGTTACATTAATGAATAACAATTCAAGCTAAATTACAACATAAAATTTGTTCAGAAATAACTTTCTTTCGTTATGTGAAATTTCTATTTCTTGCTTTTAGCTGGAAATGGTAGCTTTCTATTGCAAATTTTATTACACCCAATACACTTGTTTCTTTGTGTATGTGAAAATAAGAATTTAGTAATTAGCTTTGCCTTTATCACAACTAATACATACCGTCAGAATCCTTGAATTTTAATATATCAGAAGTGATATCAATCAAGAATGAATCTAATTCTCCTTTTCCCCAGTCAGCGAAAACTTTTGCAATCTCACCCTGTTCCAAATCTGAAAAGTCACCACATATAATTATCAACATTATTTCAACATTACATGCATACATGAAATATAACATTATTTTATCTATATAGTATTACATGATTCAATAATACATTAATTTATCATTAAATGTAATGATGATGCGTGTAATGATTTAGCTACAGATTATTTTATCATTATCATAAAATACTCACCTAGAACATTTTTCATTAAATGATAAGCTTCGCAAATAAGTTGCATATCACCATACTCAATACCGTTGTGGACCATCTTTACAAAATGACCGGCGCCGTCTTCGCCAACCCAATCGCAACAGGGCTCATTGTTAACTTTGGCACAAATCGCCTAAAAGATAAAAAAGAAAGCATCTTTTACATTGTACAAAATAAAAAGGGTTATGGATATTAAATAAACTTAAACCACTAACCCATTTCAAAAATTCTTTCACTAATAGTAGGCTTTTCTATCAGTGAGTATGTGTTACTCACTTATTTATATTGTTTTATTTGTCTAATTATCCTAGGCGAATTTGCTAGTTAATTGTAAGAATGTTAATCGTTCACAATTATAAATTGCACTCTCTTCACATCCACATAGGGCAATTACAATCATTGCATCACTCTTCAAATCACCATTCTATTGTTATATTTTAGAAATAGACTTATACCTGGAATATAGGTTTGACTGCGGGCCATGCAGCAGGATGACCACCAGGCATAAGGGATGGCCCATAACGTGCCCCATCTTCTCCACCACTTACCTACAAAGAAAATTAATAAACATACAATCATTAATATTGCCAAATGTGTTATATAACAGTGGCCCATCCACAGGTGGACCTCAGTCCATATCCGGACTAAAATCAGGCCGCCAAATATTGTTAAATATTTTTTTATATATGTAGTATTTAATAATAAGCAACAGATCTTGAATCAACTTACCCCCATTCCGATGTATAGAATTCCTGATGAAGCCAATTCCTTGCACCATTTCTGTGTGTCAGTGTACTGGGAGTTTCCACCATCAATTATAATATCACCTTTTTCTAGCAACGGCAATAGGTTTTTAACAAATGCATCCACAGCTGAGCCCGCTATAATAAATGAAATTGTTAATTATAATACCACCATGTCTTTCCTTTGAATAGATCTCTACAGTCAAATTAAGCAAAATTATGTCACTAGTTTCTATATGGAAATGTAACACATTATAATATTTAGAAACTTGGTAAAGTCACTTAATATGTTGAGATTGTGATATATGTACTCAAACCAACATATCAACTCTTATTGTTTTATAACAGACCCATATTTTTTTATTTTTTATCTGATTTGAATAGAAATAATTAATAAAAAATAATAATCATCCGAAATTGATATTGTGACGTCATATTACGTATTTGTTAAAAAAAATCTATACATTGATAAGAAAAATATACATTCAAAAACTTAATTTAAATCAGGATCATTTGGGGTATTACTTTTCTTGTATTTATCAAGATGCGTTTTTTTTTAGTAAAGATTATATAACATACAATTTTGAAGTTATTTTAAAACATGTTAACTTTTTATTAATTACTATAAAATGCAATAGAGGATTTTATCTTAGAAAGATAAAGTAAAATTTTTCCATATCTTAAAATGCATAATATATAAAAATGCATTAAAGTGACACTACCAATATAATAGTCCTTCAAAATGCAAAGAAATTTATTGTGTATAGTTAGCGATAAAGGCAAAATTTTGTATTGCAAATATTTTGTACTACCTCAAATTTATGTAAGAGATTACACGAACCAACTAGACAGGATTCTATTCACTTACCTTTAACTAAAAGCATAATCTTCCTGGGTTTTTTCAATTTTTGCACCATATCTTCTAACGATTTGGCGCCAATGATTTTTGTTCCTTTCGCTTCATTAGCAAGAAAGTGGTCGACCTGGTAAAGAAAAAACTTTGATGTAAACATTAACTTGTGGAGTAGAGTGTCGATTATCCAAACGTCGAGCAACCAAACAAGCGCTAACTCAACTGCCTTCCGGAGGTTTGAGCTACAAACTGAAAGCAACCAGTATCAGATATCTGTCTATGATATATAGTGTATGACCTAGCTGTAAGAGAAGTAGGCTTACTTTGACAGACCAAAATTTAGGAGTTTTGAAACATACATTTTATAGGCGTTCTAGACATCTAATATTCCTGATTATTAGATTTACATTATAAATCTAATTTCTATTGGTAGATATTGATTCGTAAAAGTAAAGCATTTGATTCTATTTTGTATTCTATATTGTATTTTTATTGTTCTTGAACACCCCAAATGTCTCCCGATTAGTTCATAATTCATGCTCTACTGATTAGGGATATCACTCTAGCCTAGCATTTTATTAGATTATCTCATAAATAAAACATAGGATAAAGAAAAAAATCATTATCATATCTAGACAAAAAAATAATAAATAAACATACAAACTTAAAACAACAAATACCTTCTCAACTGTCCTGTTGTATGCACAAACTACAAAACCTTTAGAGTCCATGTTGAGAATAAGATTTTGGCCCATGACAGCCAGTCCGATGAGGGCGATATCAGCTTTGGGTCTAAAAAAGTTAAATAAAACACCATTATTCATATTTTTAATAAGTCTACATTTTTTATCTGACTATTTAAACACATTATTTTTGAAATTATGAGAATGTGAAATAGAATTAGGAAGCAATATTAAAGAACCAATATTGTCAGGGCTACACAATATTATCAAGTTATTTGCAAGCATGTGTGAATGCTTACTTTTATATTATGATATACCCATAGAGACCTCCATAAGTTACGTCCAATAAGAGACAGTGCATCAAGAAAGTGTGATATCGCATGACAGGAAATTACTATTTGTCAATGCATACTATACAGAAATAAAATAAATAAATATATGCTCACACCCGTAACCTAGAGGGGTAGGCAGAGATTATTGATTTCTATTTGGCGCGATCCTGGCACACCTCTCTCTCTTCTTCTGCATCCATACATCTATGCGTACAAGCTTGTCGGTTATGTTTACTTTTTATATCGCCCTTCTTTAGTATGTTACTAATCTGATCGATATAAGTTCTCCTAGGACGTCTCCTACCAATGGCGCAATTCACTTTTGTAACATGAATTTATTTCGTTACTATCCTTTCATTCACCCATTCAACATGCCGAACAACTGAAGCATACCTTTCTCAATTCTAGTCACAACATCCTCTTTTAATCCACACTATTTTTAATCCTATTATTCAATGTCACGCCTAACGTACTTCTTAAGAATCGTATCTCAACGGCGTTAACTCTACTTACATGCTCTTCCAGCCAAACCCAGCTCTCACTTCCATACATTAAACTAGTACAGCATTGTATATTGCCAGACAAGCCTTCATAGACACATGCTGACTCCTCACTACTGTACCTATAGCCCCAATCACTTTATTTCCCGCATTCACTTGTCATTCAAAATCTTTAACATACATACCAAATACAAAATAATAATAGGGTGCATTTTAAAACCGATACACTCACATTAGGTTAAACGACACAGACAATATGCATAAGCCAAGTGAGCAAAGCAAATGAATCGCAACAGCGGTTGGTGAATGCCAACAGCGACTCTAAGGCATTCAAAATAAGGATGTTATGTTTACAAAATTTATTTCCTAAGTCCCTTAGGAACAGTAATGAGTGCTGTTGGGTGGAAGCGAGGGGTATCCTCGCTTATTATTATTATATATTCCAATCCCTCCTTCCACCCACCCAAAACCCGTCCCGAGATATAAAAGTCTACCACATGAAACTTTATTAAAAGATACACAAATTAATTTAAATTCAATAAAATAGGCTACATAAATGACATCCATTGTCATGATATTACATCCAATATTTGCTGAATTGTTACTATGTAATGGATAACAAAAGTAAAACATGCATCTTTTTGTTTTAATCAATATTTTTAATGAAACTGAATAGTTAAATGTAATCAAGTAATTTGTTATTAATTAGGTAATGTTACATTAAAAATAAAAATAGCACCATAATTGTTTCTATAATTATTTTATAATGCTATTAACATAAATATCTGGTAAATTTAAGTAATTATAATTTCAAGATATTGACTTAAGAAAAACAAGTTAGTAAAGCAGTATGCATGGTTTACAATGACCTAAGTAAAGTTCACCTTCAAATAACCTTGCCTATACTGAATGTTTAATTCAAGACTATGCTTAATTTGTAAGGAAAATTTTAGTAAAGGAAGGAAGGAATTATAATGTTTTTAGACTACTCTGCAAATAAATTAGTAATATGTACAGAAATTATTAAAGAAGCAATTTTAAGTCAATTTTGAATTATAGTAATATCAGCCCTAAGTTGCAATAAGTACATTAGACTTAATATTCCTAAATCGAAACTTAAGATACTCGTATATTTGATTACATATAAACATGAGAATAACCTATTAGTTATTCAGTTAAATAATAAGTAGCGGTAGAGCTAACGTTATGACATTGGAAGTGACTAATCACTTAGACAATGACTTTTCGAAATTATAGCAAGTAAGGAAAAGTATTAATGTAGAAATAATTTATATAAAATTGAGGTTAATATTATACTTACTCAGCCATAGTTTTCTAAATGTGTGTCGAAATGTTTATGGAACAAAAGTATTGAAGTAACTGCAGTTACACTTTAAGTAGCGAGGAATATAGTAGTATACAGTGCGAAGACGGCACAGCAAATGAATATGAATGCGAGTTTCAGTTTTGTGTCCCGCCGC
Source organism: Papilio glaucus (assembly GCA_000931545.1). Taxonomy (NCBI): domain Eukaryota; kingdom Metazoa; phylum Arthropoda; class Insecta; order Lepidoptera; family Papilionidae; genus Papilio; species Papilio glaucus. The sequence continues at coordinate 262,989 of JWHW01025777.1, read as the reverse complement.
AAAACTCAAAACTTTTATCTGCTTATGTGTCAATGTCAAAATGGAGTCAAGTCAAAGACAATATATAAACAAATCGTATAAAGTTCTCAGTTTCAAAATCCAATTTTTTTAACAGTAGAAGGTGGTGATACAATAAACGACAATACCAATGAATATTTGGCTTTATTCAACTAAAATTATAGGTATATTTTATGACAGACATGGCAATGACATTAGTTATTATTTTTTACGTCATTCACCCCCTCTAGCATATAAACACTAACTGGCATAGTCGTAAAGATATGTTGGTGTCCGCCTTTGTCTAATTCCTTTGGGAATGGACAAGTCGAGCGTCTGAATGGGACGCTGTGGAAAACGATTCAATTAGCCCTGCGTTGTAAGTGTATGGATACAGAACATTGGGAACAAGTATTGCCAGTTGCGTTCAGCAGTTTCCAGGGATAACGCCTGATTAATAGTTTCATCAAGGGTTAAGTTCAATTTTTCTAAAATTCGTTCTCTGAGTTTATTTGAAGAAATGCCAGCTATAAAAGCACCCCTTATTGATTGTTCCTCGTGCTCCTGGGCAGTTACACTCGTAAGCCACAATCGTGTGTAAGAAGCTTCAAAGCACGTACATAGTCAGAGATGGATTCTTCAGGATTTTGTTTTCGAGAACTAAGTAAATGACGTGCAAGAATTATGTTTTTCGGTTTCAGGTAATTTTGATTTAATACACTCAATGCATCGGCAAAGGTTTCGCAATTTTGGATATAGGAATATATCGTTGGAGATACGTAATGTATGAGTAGTTTTAACTTTGTTGAATCCGGCGTTTTGTGTGAACATTCTTCGGATATAAAGTTTGAAAAAGTAATATACCAATGCGACCATTTCAAATCGGCTGACATTGCCTCCGGTTCGACATCAAATTTTTCAGGGCGCAGTAGGCGAGACAAATTAAGCGGAACAACGTCACATTTATTTTCTTCAGATTTCGACATATTATTAGTTGAATAAATTGATACAATAAACGACAATACCAATGAATATTTGGCTTTATTCAACTAAAATTATAGGTATATTTTATGACAGACATGGCAATGACATTAGTTATTATTTTTTACGTCAGGTGGCAAACGAGCAAGCGGATCATCTGATGTGAAGTGAGCTCTACCCATAGACATTCGCAACAAGCAAATGTGTTGCAGATGCGTTGCCTACCTGTAATGGACAGAGGAAGGCATAGACAGGAAAGGAGATTTCCTTTTACCTGCCAACCCCCTCCCGTCTAATCCTCTTCTCGCTCCCATCCTACCCTTATGAGGAAAGAGTTGGAAGGGAAAGAGGACTGAAATTAGGCCTCCGGCACCTCACTCATCAGAAGAAATGCAGAGTACTTCTACTTCACGCCTGTTTTCTGTGTAATCGTGGTATTTCATCGGTCGAGCCGGCCCATTCGTTCAACAGATGTTGTTGTTGCGGGCTCTACCACTGCTAAATTAATTGGTTTTTGAATGAATCCTCATTTGTTGATTTATACAGATGTCACAAAAAATATTATTTATATTTAGGGTAATGATAATTTTGAAATTACTGTTATATTAAGATCAATTTATAAACTAGAGTCATCCCATGATAGTAACTGATAGCAACTTTCCAGTAAGCATTCACAATGCCTAAAATACTTATTATTCTTCATGTGGAACACATGAAGACTATAATCCTTGTGGTTGCTTTGAAAACGTCACTTATATTTCATTATTGTGGTTTAATCACACCAAGCTCACAACGCCGTCAACAATCCATGGGAATGGGTGAGTTGTGGATGAGCGTGGACAAAATTCGCGGGACTTTTTAAATTTAAAGTAACAAAAAGTACCTTCTGAAAGCATTATTGCGTCGCAATAAAAATCTTATATCCTAACTGTCGCCGTAAAAAACAAAGTTGCATTTTTTTCAATATGCTATACTCTATACTTTACTACTAGTCAAGTCCGCATAGAAGTTGTGAAAATAATGTAATCCTCCATTTCCTTCGGCCATATTGAATTTGCATTTTTCAATGTATATTTATTTTTATTTTTATAAATATACTACTAGTCAAGTTCTTTAATTAGTTAATTTAACCTCAAATATGTAATCGGCCATTTTATGGCGTCGTCTCATCTTGGATTTACAATGATACTGAATATATTTAAATTGTATTGTCATCAGAACTAAAGTTGTGTACCAAATATCAGATCAATCTGTCACCATAAAGGGGGTAAAATTTATATTAGTAAACTAGTTGTTAGCCCCAACTTTGTCCGCTTCCACGAAACAAATAAAAAGTATTAATCACGTCGCAGAATGTATAAAAGTTTGTAATCGTGTATTTTTCAATTTCATTTCATTCATTCATGTAAGCTAGGCATTATGATGAATGCCCGCATTAATTGTTTTACCGTAACAATCAGTATAAAAATTATATTTTGATATTACAAACAACAGGGTAGACGTAGACTATTTTTAAGAAACAGGTTTGTATTGTAGCTTATGTTCTATTTTATGCAAAGTATTAATATTTCATTAAAAACAACATGAACATATTTTATTTAGCAATTTTCTAAAAAAATTGACATATCGTTACCAAAACTCGTCAAAATATCGTGATGACTAGAATGACGTCAAAATGTGCAAAACAAACATCTGTTTGGTTGAAGTGTATCAAAAGCTTAAGAAATAAATAATGTAACATGGATACTAATTATTACAAGCACTTTATAGTACCGCAGAAATTGGTGTTATTTGGTTTTGGCTGCGAAGTAGTTTTATCCTAGCCTGAGCGATGGTTATTGCATCGTCTCGATAGTCGAGGACGTGCCTATGTCTCTGCTATTTTTAGTCCAGTCATTTTATGCTGAAGCTTTTAAACATGAATTACCACTCACATCTACAGACATGTTTTTTTAAGCCTCGAGTATAGACAACCGTAATTCGCCATTTTGTCGTCACCGCTGACTCAGGTTCAGCAAGGACTAATTCTTTGACTTAGCTTCCTTCTTCTTTGGAAAGCAAGTTCATTGAATTTGTCGCATCTCTGACCAAAAAAATAGTATGTTAGCTGTTATAAGTCGTTCATACTTTCGTAGTTTTTTTTTGACATAATAGATAATTGTATTTGTTCTGTACTATTTGATTGACATTAAATTTTATTTACTATCAAAATGTTGCTAAATTTATTTGCGTATTTTAGACTAAATTTTTTGTTGAGGTAAAAAATGTGAATTATGTAAAAAAATACGAATAAATGCATAAAATTGTGTTCGAAGAGAACACGAAAAATTACTATTGTCGTGTATTATATAAAATTGTCAACAGTCATGGTATATGGACTCGTCTTTGCGGCGTTTTTGGTAGTATTTTGGCTTCCATGTGTGAAACAGGGACTGTGGACTTCACCTGGACCTGTTTACGCGAAGGACCGTAAAAACCGTTTGTTTCAAATCACACCAACTGGCCAGTGCTGCGATGAAAAATGATTGTTAACATTTATGGCCGCTTGTTATGTTTCGTTAATGTAACTATAAAGTATTTAAGTGTATTGTTTGAATGGCTTATTATTTTTAACCTAGAGGTCTTTATATTTATATTTTAATGTGTAATCATAGTATGTTACATAATAATAAAAACATTAAATGTTACAATTCGTAGTTAAAAATATAAACAAAGGAATCAATTTAAAGTTTTTTAGTCACAAAACAGCATATCACTTTCTACTATCATCACTTGGAAAGACAAATAAAATAATGTGTTTAACTACATTTTATAATAGCGCCCTCTAAGTTGTACTCACAAAAGATACTACAGGATTCAGTTCTTAGGTCGACTAAGAACTGAATCCTGTAGTATCTTTTGTGGTATTGCATTGCATCGTAGTACACGACCACCAATCAAATATTCAGCAAATGTCTAAAACCTCTTCCTGCTTTATGAGATCCTAGTACAATTTATAGTACCCATCCTACCTACCTACCTAGTAAAATCTAAACGCAGAAGTCATGTTATACAGTTTGTCAACGTCAAAACTGTCTCACAGGTATCTGTCAAATTGTCTAACGTGGCTAAAGATGTAAAATAAATAAATAAATATGCGCTCACGCACGTAACCCAGAGGGGTAGGCAGAGACCACGGATTACCATTTTGGCACGATCCTGGGACACCTCTCTCGCTTCTTCTACATTCATACATCTACGCATACATGCTCGTCGGTTATGGATGCTCCTTATATCGCCATTTTTTAGTAAACCGCTAATCTGATCGATATAAG
>JWHW01025777.1:237915-256213 GCA_000931545.1 Papilio glaucus | reverse complement strand
TTTTAAGGTCCAGATATGCAATGTACCAATATAGTCAATTGTTGTTGGTTGTCTGTTTTCTATTATTTATATTACACGAAATAGTATACGCCTAATACTAGGGCCGATGTTATGAGTCTATAGACTGGGGAAATAATGTAGGTTAGGAATAAAAGGGATAAGGAAAGGAATGCAATTTTATGGCAATATGTACGCCGAGTTGTGTATTTGGATAAGATACGTAGAGAAAAGGGTATTCGAGTCAGCAGCGTTTAGCACATAGGGCGAGGAAATGGCTTACATTTTTTTTATTTCGTACATGGACAGGTCATATTTTTTTTTGTTAAAAATCATCTTGCCATATTCTATGTCTGTTTCAGTTACAGTATTTATTTCGTTTTCACTTATTTATCTTGTTCTACGAAAGTTAGAAACAACTCTTTTGGAGGTTTGGGCTACTTTATTTAAGATCAGATTGACAGGAAAGATACATTCAGTTGAATTTATTGTTTACATGCTTCTTTAACTACTTTTCTATTGGTTCACACAGGATTATCTATGAGTATGTCTTTATTATGTTTCAACAATAGTTACAACATATATTAACATTTTTATAAGCTGATACGAGTATGTGCAACGTTGTGTTTCCATTGTGACATCACTCTAAAATGTGCCTAATATACCATATAAACGTCTAGATAAAACATCAAATATACGATCTAAACATTCCATTTCAATGACTACAATGTTAAGAATGATCGTGATTTAATTCAATATTACTTCAAGATTGTATTGACATATGTGTACGTATATAATTATTATGTGTATGTATTTTACTAACAACATTTTTTATTCTACAAATTAGGTATATAATAAAGAACATCAATATTTTTTTATAGTTTTTTCAATATTATTTAAAAACAAATATATTTTCCTAAAACATTTATATAAGAATAAATAGTAAAGAGTAGATGACCACAAAGGGTAACTTCCAAATTAACAGTATAAAATAGTTGTTTTTGGTAAAGTGTAGTAAAGTATTGTGTCGTAATTTGACGAAGGCATATAGGATAAATTTCAGTACATTTTTGTAAATAAGATATTATAAGAATAACAAGTATAAATAATTAATTAAAGTATGGTCTAGGGTTCAGGTTTTCAGATGGCTTGGTACGGAAAATTGAAATATTTAACATTCTCCAGCGATCCTTTTGCTTACAATTATCAATAGTTCAGAGAAGAATAAATTATAAATTTAACATTTTATAGACAACACGCAGTACAGTAATAGAGTATGATTGTAAAACATCAAATATTTATGTTTGTCTTAATAACACTGATAATGTTCTTGAATTATGACTATTTGAAAAATGACACATATTGTATTTTCATAGACACCAAGGAACTACTATTGCGTTTAAGGAATGCAGAATAATTTTCACTACGAATAACACTTAAAGCACAAAAACTGAGCGCTGTCCGTACTGGGTGATCTAGGTACGATGATAGAGATACTGACGTGAGCCGTGAACACGAGGCGATGGTCTATGAGCATTCATACAAACATTCAGATGAAATTTCAACAAACGGTATTGAACGATTGACAGTTCGGTTAACCGAAGATATGCTATACTTCATCGCTCCGCCTTCAAATACACAATATCTAAATCCACAATCCCGCTTACGTAAGTGAGCACGTAGCTCACGACACGTGCTGGTAACAATACCTTTCATTCAAATAAAATATCTACAATTAGGCCTTTCATAATATCTACCAGCACCATTTATAAAGCCGTCGGCAACAAGACCACCCATCCTCTTCCACTTCTTCATTGTTCCACTCAACCTCCAAGACTTCCTCATCCCCCGCGGGGGGTTGGCCTCATTGGGACAACCCACCGTATTCCTCGCGTCATTCCTCCCCCTCATCATCGCCCTGATCCCCCTGTGTCTCTTCATCTATGAACTCTAGGTCATCAATGATACCCTCGATTATATTATTATTACGCGTGGGTTGAGAAGTCAGGACATTGTCGGCATATCCAACGTCGCCTGGGTCGATTTCATTTTCAACATCATTTTGCGGAAATTTTTCTTTGGAGACTTCTGCGTCACGTTCAGGTTGTTGATGCTTTGAATTTCCAGCAGGAGCGCTTTCGGTAACATTGATTTGGCGCGCTTCCGTCTCTTGAGCGGCTTCAACATCTTGGGAAACTTTGGCACCTTGGGAAGCTTCTGCGCCCTGACATGCTTTGGCGTCTTGGGAAGCTTCGGTATCATGGGAAGCTACAGAGTCCTGGGAACTTTCCGCGTCCTGGGAAGCTTTGGCATCTTGAGAATCTTCGGCGTGTTGGGAAGCTTCGGTGTCCTGGCAAAGTTCGGAGTCCTGGGAATTTTTCGCGTCTTGGGAAGCTTTGGCGTTTTGGAAAGCTTCACCGTTCTGGGAAGCTTCGGAGTCCTGGGAACTTTCCGCGTCTTGAGAAGTTTCGGCGTCCTGGGAAGCTTCGCCGTTCTGGGAATTTTCGGCGTCTTGGTTAGCTTCGGCGTTCTGGGAAGCTTTGGCATCCTGAGAAGCTTTGGCTTCCTGGGAAACTTCGGCATTCTGAGAAGCTTCGGCACCCTGGGAAGCTTCGGCGTTCTGAGAAGCTTCGGCACCCTGCAAAATTGCAGTGTCTTCATACGTTTTGGCATCCTTAGGATCTTCGAAGTCCTGGGGAGCGTCAGTTTCTTGAGAAGTTATAGTTCCTCCAGAAACGACCGTGGTATTGCCAGTTGTATCACCAGTCGTTCTGCCAGTTGTAGCGCCAGATCTAGTAGCTCTGCACCTAAGTCAACAATAAGTGGGTTGTTTATAATTTATAGAGATAGGTTAAGGCAATATAACGTCAATAAATTTATTAACGTTTGGGTATAAAAGATACGAGTGGTCATTAAATGAGAAAGTTAAGACATAACAAAATAATTTTCATTGTTTCAACACCATTATTGCTTGAAAAAAAAAATTCACTGCCAATTACATACTCATTAGAGCTCTCATCTATAATATTTGTATATTCATTTCTTGTATCAACGAATGGAAAAATGTAAATTTCCGCTCCGTTGAATCTCAATCTTATAAAATAAAATCTCCGATGTCTTAGAAATCCTGACAGTGAATTTAAAAACAATATATTGTTATTGTATTTATTAATGTCATTGCCTTTTTTTTTAAACAGATAGGAAATAAAAAGACAAAGTGAGAAACCTTTGAGGTTTGCATTAGGAGTAGGTATATTTTGACTGCAGCTTTATTTTTAATAAATTCTAATAAATGTCTATCCATCCATCGATCATTCCAGTACATTGAGTCTACATGTTAAAATTAGAGCTTATACGAGGACACTGAGTATGATTTGAACCGTTGAAAAAATTGTGTAATGTTTTTGATATGTAATCGATTATATAAAATTTGTTTACTAGTCTGGTCGGTTTCTCATCGATGGTGTCAAGGCCATAACTTGTCACCTTTGCGACTTCATAAACTCAACAAAGAGCAAAAGCAGATGCTATTGCTTTCCCTGTAGAAGGAAGTTAAGATAAAAGGCAAATGGGCTTATGGGTTGAGCTAATAAATAAAATATTCTTGCCTCGGGAAAAGCAGCCGCAAGAACCTCATCTGTCATCCCTCTAACTTCGCCTGCCACGTGCCGCTGCTGAAGAAAGAGCTAACAAAAAACGTGGATATAAGTAATACATTATTTTAATCACACAAGTTATGTCATTTTATCGGAGTGATTCTATTAAATGCTCCTGCAAGCTTTTATTATTAACCGATTACACCGGTGAAACGCAGACGCCATCTTAAAACGTAAAATTTTATCGCTGTAGCCATATTTCCAAAGTATTGCGAATTCAAAATGGCGAAGCAACGATATTGATTGATTCGCAACGCATGACACCCAGCCGTACCTATATAAACTTGCGCAAATCATTAACGCGCAAGGCATGAAATATCAGAAATCATCTAAGCATGTCTCCGTCATCGCTACATCGATTTAGTAAAAAATTAATTGAAGTGAATTTTTCTATAAGCACATGTTAATTACCATCTTATAGTGCTAGGGAACAAAGGATGTTGAATACAAAATCCAAGATGGTTGCCATTACAGTGATGCGCATGTGCGGTGGTGACATGGCGGCCATCTTGTTCATCTCAAATTGTTTTCACAAGATCGATTACATTGATGACGTCACTGATATTACTTTCATATTGCAATTGGATTTAATTTACCTAATTTATTAGAATTTAACTTAATTAAGTTACTTTTTTTTACATCATTTATAATACTGCAATAGTTACACCTGAACACGATTGATTACTTGTTCTACATTTTTCGTTCTATAATCATGGAACAAATATAGAGAATAAGTTATAAATCTTGGAATAAAAGTCAAGTATGAATTATTAAATGAAAAAACAATTTGAAATGGCAACAGCTTAAATTGAAATGAAATGATAAAAAATGTTCAATTACTTTTTGAAAAACCTTTATATTTTAAAATATATGTGTAAATTCTTACCCAGTGGCAGATTTCGCCCGTCTCTCTGGACTCATCTGTGGAACGGGGCTCGTACTCTCGCTCTGTGATCGACGCCATAACAAATATTTAAGCAGCTTCGCCAACAAAATCAGTTTTTTCAAGTTCATTGTTTAAGCCTCAGCAAAGGCTTCTTTGGATCGCAGCTCCAAAAAAAAGAAGGGCACGCCCCCTTGAGTTAAGGGATCTCAATTCGAGGCACAACCACTTTGTAAGCACCGCACCGTAGAACTGTGTATTGGATTTCCGCTTTAGGTGTCAGGAGGGATTCGCGCATGCGCAACTTAGCTCTCAAAATCTCAAAATCAATGATTGTCGAACAATGGATGAGGTACAACCAAAATATTTAAGACTAGCTGTTTCACGTGGCTTCGTTCCCGTCGAAAAATTATTTCAGGTTGGCATTTTTTGAGTCAAAAAGCCTGTCAGTTGCCTAGGTTCTGATCAATCACTGCAATGCGCCCTAATTATTCATTAGCTTTTCCAGATGCGCGAACAACGAAACCTTTATCATTTTATTTATGGAAATAAAAGTACTGGTCTTATAAGTGTAAGCTAAAATATTACAGATTTAAGTTTTAAGCTCTTTGGTCAAAAATATTGATTACTTAACTAGGGCGCTGCCCAACTACTGCGATCTCGTTGTGTTTTTTTTTAATTACGTTAAAATCGAAGAGCTTTTAAGAATTCATTGTAAATATATTTTTTTGTCTGGGAGGATAATCTTGGAATGTTTCTCGTTTAAATGTTAGTTATTATAGACCTAAAGAAGATGAAATTAAAAAAGTCGCATTCAGGTAACATAAGAAACCACTATGAATAATAACGTTCTACAATAGCTAATTTGGATCATCAGTCGTAAAGTAATAAACTTTTTTGAAATAGTCTTGAAAAATAACTAGCTGCTATGGTTTAAAAACAAAAAAATATATATCTGGGAATGTATCTACATCCAAGATATAGTTATCGTAGTTAGATACTAACTTTTGATTGTAAGAACATTGGTTCACATCTAAATAAAATTAATATGTGAACCAACTAAACACTATTCTGCTTATGTGCTATTGCAAGAGTTAAATATTACCCGAGGATCAATATAAAGCGTTGCAATGGTTATTTGTACCATAAATTACAATTAGTGTTTGATTGAGGGTATTGAATTCTCCAGCATTACTAAAGCTAACACTTATGTGATCGAAGGTGTATTGAATTGGTAAAAGAGAAAACATGCGTCTATACACTTCTGGGCGGTGGTACTACGAAAACTAAATAAGGCTTATTTAAAAGAGAAAAATATAAGATGACTTAATTCCAAAATTTATTAAATTTGGCTTTCCAGGAATCAAGTTAACTAAAATATTCGTGGTGTTTAGCTGCCACTTTTGTCAGATTTTTTTTACATTAATGACGCGACATGTGCATGACTAAGGAGTCCATTGACTAAGGGCGGGAAGGGGAGTGAGAAATTTTGCAGTGAGTCTTGGAAGTGGCCTACGTTCACAAGGAAGTCTTCAGGCTCATGATGAATAATTACATGAGGTCTATGGGTATTGTATGATGACTTTAATAATATGCTAGCAAAAGAACTTTCTGCACACACTTTGTACAAAGCTACAAATTGATACGAGATAGAGTATTACTTATAGATTTATCTTCATCGTCCTAATACTGCAATAAAATAAATTTGTATTAGTATTCATAAAAACTAATACCAAATTATTCTACTTGGATATCTGGTAAAAACTTCGATACCACATCCGGTTTTCTTACATCATTTACCTTTCAAGCTCTCGTTTTTAATGTTTGTGAAAATTTCAATTTGAAATTTGAGTTTTAATCACAAATTAAAAAATTAACGTATCATGTTACAGTTTGATTCATCAAATATTTATTTTAAACATTAAATAGTTTTTGCGTAATGTACTGCGCAAACATCAATGTTAACCGGGTAAATGACATCAAAGTGACCAACAGCAACATTTCCCTAAAATATGTTTTTTTTATATTCTTAGGAAATACCCCTAAGTTTCAATATGATTGGTAATGTATGTTACATTCTTATGTTAGATGCGTACGATTTGTATCTGTTAAGGAAAATAAGGCACGCTAAGTTAACAACATATTTCAATAACTATGATTAAAAAGGTACGTACCCTGCTCCGGCGGCTTGTAAACGATACTATCACATCCAGCAGATTGGCTTGACTGTTCACAGCGCGTATCTTCATAAGAGGTGGAAGCCTAGAGAAATGGGAGGAAGCAAACATTATAATATGTTCTTTTTTACATTCAATAAGACTAAAAACTGTATATTTATATAAAGTTATCGTATCCACAGCAAAACCAAGTCATCGAAAGCAGCTGTTAAAGAGATTTAAAATTTACCGCGATCCATCAGTTTTGAAAGTTATGGCAAATCTGAAATCAATCTAGATCTTAATTGAAACTTGTGGGTTTTTGTTACCTAGTACTTTAGCACTGAAGATTATTGAGTCAGTTCAGATCATTATTTTATTTGCTAAGAGATTTATGTGCAGTGTTCCTCTGAAATGGTTGGATGCGGAAGGAGGAGAATCATAAGAGAGCATATGGCTGGAAGCAAGTACGCAAGTAGGCTAAGTATTTAATTTTTAACCCATTTGACTAAACATTATCGGTAACAGGTAATTTAGTCGTTTCAAAAATCCAAATCTCGTCTCCGACTTTAAATTTGACGTCTTCAAGAAGAAGTCAAATTTAAAGTTTGGGTTATAATATTACAAACTAATGATGTGATGGGATTCGTTCTCCGTTTAAGTAACAATGGATCATTTAAGAATAAATAATAATTTTCAGGTATAAATTCTAATCTGTAAAACAGTTCTACTGATCAATAAGTTCAGAGTCAATTCGTGAAAAACTAGCATCGACGATGAATATGAATTAAGTAATTGTAGTAACGTGTCTGTTTTACGCAAAAAAAATTGTCTACTTTTATGTTATTTGTTAACGACCTATACTTAAATAATGAATGCGGTGTAGAATAGAATAAGAAATATTATAATATTTCTTACTTACTTAAATATTTAAATGGTTACAAAAAACGAACAGGTACAGTAAATTCAACATTACAATAATCTGACAGTTTGAGCGTGACGCAAACGAGTGCGGAGATCACAAAGATATTTAACAAAACTGTCACCTGGATACCCTAGGGCACAGTACAATTTTATTTTATTTTAAATGAAAAATTTCAAAGGTCATAAGATAATCTCACGATTTCAACAAGCCGAAGTAACAAAACGTAAATAAAGACTGTAGACTCTTTCCCCGCCGCTACAAGTCAAATGTCATACATAACCTATTTTTCTCTTTACCATTTAATCTTCATAATTCAATAGGTCCCCATGACGCTCAACGATGTACAAGTTTAGCATCGTCGTTCCCCTGCTTATTATGCTGTATGGATTACATTACAAAACAAAGTATTTTTCTATTAAATTAATATTTTATTCATAGGAGATTAGACTTGGTGAGTATTTGTCCGATCAGTCAGCCTGTTGATTAATCAATGAGTTGCGAATTAAAAATTAGAACATTATTGCATAATTTGGTCCAAATCGAGATGAAAATTTTGTAACCAAACATATGTGACGGCCATTACATTATTTCAACAATGGTGGAGCCCGCAACAATAATATATGTTGCACGAATGGGCTGGATCGAGCTCACAGAAGCTAAGCGTGAAGTTGAAGTATTCTGTGTTTCGTCAATAAACTAAACAATTTTTTGTATATTTATAAAGCAAAGACTGTATTATTTTTTTAAGACGAACAAGGCTTATATTCTAACCTACATCTAAGCAAATACACTACTTATACACATATACATTAAAATTATATTAAAAGTTGTATCGATGACGAATACCCGAATAATGATTTATTAACAGAATAAAAAAGAAATGGTAACGTACATACAAAATGTCAAAATAAGTGTTTATTAAGATATAAAAAAAAAGATATAGTGTATAGAATATTTAAAACACTTCCAGATATGTCTGAATAATTATTTCTTAACAAACTAAAATAAATAAATAATATGCAATATCGATGTCACTTTCAGTTATTGTGACAATGAGGAAAATGGATTCATAAACAAAATAAAATAATAAGTAAAATATTTAAACTACTAAAATAGTTATAAATGACTTGTTGTGTTGATGTTATTCAGAATAATGATTTCTTATCTAAAAGAAAAAACCCTCTTGTCTACATTTATCTTCATCCACTATTGCACCCAGCAGTGGTTCTTAACTAGGGGTGCGGGAAGGTACTTTCCGGAGTGCGGGAGAACCATCAATATAATACATTACAATATAACAAAAATAATTTAATAAATTATTCAATATCGTTTATTAAACTTCACATACTAAAGATTTAAAAAGTAATCTAAATAAATACAGTAATCAAAATCTATAACGCGAAAGTCAGGACTTCGTTATTTAAATAGCTTGTTCTTGGGTTATCGAAGCTCGTATAAAAATTTGGTTTATGGTATAGCAAGAGCCGGCGCCGATCTGACCTTCGTCATTTTATAAATCCTGAATGTTTCTGTGTGTATGTCCTTAATACAGATAAAACGAGCCCCGAGGAGTTTAAAATTGCATCTTGACTTCGTTAAAGTACTTCGACTTAAATGTTTCGAAGAGCGACCGTCCGTATTTCATTATGAAACCCAAAGCCTATGGTATGCCAAACGCTCATATTTTGAATTCCAGCGTGGCTTTCCACTGCACTCGCTTAAAAGGTTAAGAACCACTGCGCTAGTGCGTCGAGAGCGAATATTCAGTGTAAAATGAAAGACACGATCGACCAGGCTAATGGCAGGACGGTCAACGACTGACCCCCGACGGCAGTGATGCCGTTAGGACATTCTAGTTTTTTGGATAGAGCTAGCAATTTTTCTAAAACAGACAAAAGGTGGGTCCCAAGGTAGGATTTTTTTGTTAGCTGTATCTGAGCACAACCAACTTTGGGAACCACTGAGCTATGCTGTAGAATACACTACAATAATATACTACAAGCCTCAAAGTATTTTACTCTCCTGGAATAAATTGAAAAACCTAGCATGCGATAAGCGCTATTCGTAGCGTATTCTAACCTGATATAAAACACATTAGCTTATTTACAATAAATTTAAATAAAAGTATTGACACTACTGGAGCACTGAATGCACAAGCGCTGTTTAATTTATAATATATTTGCACAATTATTAGTTGAAGCGTTCTACGTACTCTAACACTTCTACTTTAGCAAACTATACATTTATACAATGATGTTGCGACGTGACTTGACGTCAGTCAATTAATAGAAATGACCATGCCTGATGGGACTGGTCGGCAAACAGATGGCCCTGCGGTGGCGAGGGCTCAAGTGATATTGCTGTTGAGCCGCTGATCTGTTAAGCTGCAGTTGTTCGTTGTTTGACTGATACATTTGCTCCGAAGCCGGTTCCAGACTGTAAAAGAGACTTATACTTACCTTTCTAAAAAATATTTGGAAGTTATATGGCATTTTAACTTTAAATTACAACTTTTTCAAATCAAATTCGTACTATTGTATATACTATATGGCTTTTTGAGCCTCTCGGGAATCAAATTCAGTACTTCTGTTACCATACTGTTAGCATGACTTTAAACTCTATTTTGGTGGATTTTACGTTATATCCTAAATTCTGTGAAGTTGTACTATGAAACACAATTGACTCTCACTCACTCACGACCCTTAGAACTAGAACTAGAACATCCAAATAGATGTCGTAGAGGTGGTGATGTCGCCACCATATTTCATAAAAACTTATGTGGTAAAAACTAAATGTTTTTTAGAAATATGACTCGACTGTGTAGTTCAAACGTTTTATTTTCATTTACCTTGGAGGTAGGCGTGGAGAAGGGGGCTCCACGACCATATCGGGGAGGCTGAGCATTGAGCCCATTTCATCGTTCGAACGAACATGCTCACTCTTCATGCTCGCGTCACTCATAGTGCTCTGCGCCCGTTCTGCTTGCTGAACGAACTGAGAGCTATGGCCGCTCTGCATGCTCTTAGAACGTTGAACGTTTTGACTGTTTTGATTGCTGCGGCTGCTTTGGACGCTCTTAGCGCGTGGAACGTGAACGCTACGTCCTTTCTTGCCCTTGCCGCCTTTGCCGCCTTTGTCGCCCTTGCCTCCCTTAGCACCGGGCACGGCGTCACCGCGTGAAACGGGCAGAAATGGTACAGGAATCGGTATAGGAATACCGATAGGCATCTGTTAATTAAATTTTTTAATAAATAAAAAAATATATAATTATTAAATTATGACTTTGATAGTAATAACGTTATGACAAAATTGTGCTGGCAATACGAAGTAATCTGTCAGTATGCATAAAGTACAATACACTGTGTGGTCTAGATAATACGTTCTCATCCTCCATTTATTTTAACAGTAGAACGACTGTACGACTTATAATTAAATAAAAAAAATATGAATTTAGTTATAAACTGTGTAAGGTCCACTGAACTTCTATCTAAGGGTAGAGAACAATGGGACGAAAATTGTTCGTCAACAATAAGTAGCTATGAATAATATAATACATTAGCCATACATTATGAATAGCCGAGGACTGCACGACCGGTTTAAAAGCTGTGGCACGTTGCAAAGGTGCTTCCTCTACTATAGTGGGCGTGATCTTTGACAGTATTATAACTGATGGCTGGTTCAATGAGTCCACGACTAACGAAGGAACATTTTCTTGGCCGGCTGGCGGTTGGATTATCGCTTCATGTATCATTGGTGGATGAATCACTAGTTGGTGAATAACCTCTGGCTTTAAAATTATTTAAACTATCGTGAGACATATTTTAACACACTAATAAATAAACCTCTGGCTTGATTACCGGTTGCTGCTGTGCTGGAAGCTGAATCACGGAAGGTCGGTTTATCTGAGGTGGTACAAATGGTGGCGGTAACAGCGATGGCGATGGTGGTAGCTCAACATCATCATCCAAATCACTGTCATCATCAACTGTTCCTGAAAGTGCATTTAATTAATATAAGCATAACAGCTTCGGCGCCAGTATTCCTGTTAATTTATTATTATTAAATCAATACCTTAATATACGTCCAAATATACTTATTAATGGGTTGGGCAGAATAAATTGGATTTATTTTTGCCCAACCCATTAATAAGTATATTTGGACGTATTCGAGGCTCGTATCGACACTTGTGAACCTTGCCTAAGCAGCGTTAAGTCTGGTCGAGTGACGAATGCGTATACCTGAGTGTTGTGCTCCATCAAAGAACTCACGTCTATATTGCCTCGCAATAAACTACGACAGCTTGGTTGGCAAGGTTTTATGCATCCACCATATTGTCCGGACCTGGCACTAACTGATTGTTTGCAAAAATCCCTTATTGATATAAAATTGACATCAACAGAAGATTGCGAAAATCTATTACCAGAGTTTGTATAATGAAAAAGCTATTATTATGCTACTTGAATGGCTAAAAATTACACAAATAAAATAGCGCATGTTTGACCAAAATAGTTAATCTGCAACGTGTTAATAAGGTCACGTAAAAATAAAGGATTTCTTTCAAAGCGTCATTCGAACGCGAGATATATCAATTCATAAAGGTGGAGACTACATCCATGTATTTAACTAGTCTAATAATAAAACGGAGCACATTTATATTGTTGATAATATTGTATGAAGTATAACGTAATATATTTCATACCTTCCGATTCAAGTTTCTCGAAAGGAATGAAATCAATAATTTTGTCATCAGAGACATATGGTGCTATCTTGCTTGGACCGGGCTGCGGCTCGTCGCGTGATGTAGCGCTAGAAAAAAGATTAATTTTAAATAATTTGTTGTATATATACATATAATGGCATTTATTGATGCAATAAATTGTTGAGAAGTTTTCGTTTACCTTGGATGATGGCGTGGAGTAGGGGGCTCCACGTTCAAATCGGGCAGGCTGAGCATTGACCCCATTTCATCGCCTAGCGGCAGCATACGCAGGGTACTAGGGCTGTTGCTTGCAGCTCTTTTGCTACAACGGCCGCGGGTGCTCTTCCGGTGACGAACCTGCTCACTTGGGGTACTCTTCATGCTAGCGTCACTCATAGCACTCTGAGCTCGTTCTGCTTGCTGGACGAATTGAGAGCTATGGCCGCTCTGCACGCTTTTAGAACGTTGAACGTGTTGGTTGTTTTGACCGCTGCGGCTGCTTTGGACGCTCTTGGCGCGTGGAACGTGAACGCTACGTCCTTTCTTGCCCTTGCCGCCTTTGCCGCCCTTGCCGCCCTTGCCGCCCTTGCCGCCCTTAGCACCGTGTACGGCGTCACCGCGTGACACAGGCAGAAGTGGTACAGGAACCGGTATAGGAATACCGATAGGCATCTGTTAATTAATTTTTTTAATAAATAAAAAATATATAATTATTAAATTGTGACATTGATAGTAGTAACGGACGAAATTGTGCTGGCAATACGAAGTAATCTGTCAGTATGCATAAAGTACAATGCACTGTGTGGTCTAGATAATACGTTCTCATCCTCCATTTATTTTAACAGTAGAACGACTGTACGACTTATAATTAAATAAAAAAATATATATACTTAGTTATAATCTATGTAAGGTCCACTGAACTTCTATATAAGGGTAGAGAACAATGGCACGAAAATTGTTCGTCAACAATAAGTAGCTATGAATAATATAATACATTGATACGCCACGCATGTATGTTTTATAGTTACCGATTGCTGAGTAATCGGGTGCTGAGTTTTTAGTTGCTGGCTTATTGGCAACTCCAGTGGCGGTTCCTGATTAAGCTGCACCTGAATAGCCGAGGACTGCACGACTGGTTTAAAAGCTGTGGCACGTTGCAAAGGTGCTTCCTCTACTATAGATGGAGTGATCTTTGACAGTGTTATAACTGATGGCTGGTTCAATGGGTCCACGACTAACGAAGGAATATGTTCTTGGCTGGCTGGCGGTTGGATTATCGCTTCTTGTATCATCGGTGGATGAATCACTAGTTGGTGAATAAACTCTTGCTTGATTACCGGTTGCTGCAGTGCCGGAAGCTGAATCACGGAAGGTCGGTTTATATGAGGTGGTACAAATGGTTGCGGTAAAAGTGATGGTGGTGGTGGTAGCTCAGCATCATCATCCAAATCACTGTCATCATCAATTGACCCTGAAAGTGCATTTAATTAATATAATTATAAAATAACCACATAAATCATATATATTTATATGATTGTTCATTGAGTTTCTCATTTTACGCCAATACATTGTACAATGTTTTGCGATATTAAAATGGAGTGGGGTGATAAAGAGAACCAAATCGCTGTGATTTCATTACACAAAGTAAGTATGGAGCCAAATGCAATTTTTAAAACTCTCCATACGCTTGGTATTAGTAAAATGTTTGTGTACCGGGCTATTCATAGATACAATGAGACCTCCTCTGTTTGTGACAGAAAAAGATGTGGCCGCCCACGTAGTGTTCGTACGAAAAAAGGTGGTCGAAGCAGTAAGGGTAAGAATTCGAAGAAATCCTGTCCGAAAGCAAAAGATTTTATTTCGGGAGATGAAGATAGCACCCTGAACCATGTCGCATATTTTAAGAGATGACTTAGGACTTACAGCCTATAAGAGACGTACTGGTCATTTCTTAAATGATAATTAAAAAAAGAATAGGGTGGTGAAAAAGGTATCAAAACATCGGCACAAGTGTATCAAGATACAATTCTTGAGGAGGTAGTGAGGCCCCTTAACAACACCATGTTCAATAACCAAGAATGGTCCTTCCAGCAAGACTCGGCGCCGGGTCATAAAGCTCGGTCTACGCAGTCTAAGTTGGAAATGAACGATTCGGACTTCATCAGAGTTGAACAGAGCTATCTGGCCGTCGTCTAGTCCCGATCTTAATCCGCTAGATTATGATTTATGGTCAGTTTTAGACAGTACGGCTTGCTTGAATCTGCCATGATAATTTGGGGTCCCTAAAACAATCCGTACGATTGGCGTTGAATAATTTTCCTAAGGAAAGAGTGCGTGTTTCTATTGATAACTGGCATCAACGTTTATGCGGCGGGATATTTTTACCACGGGCTACAAGAATGAAGCGCACCGTGAACAGTTATGGAATTCGTTTTACAAAGTAAAAAAAAGGAAAAGTCATGTGAGTATCGTTAATCCTTCTTCTTCGTAATTGGATATTGATGACATAGTTACAAGAAAGATTTGTGATGTATGTATTTCGACTTGGTTAATACCAAGTCGAAAATAAAAATAATTCGAAGGTAGACAAGTTGCTTCATACGGAGAAATGGATACCTGATTTGGACCCTGAAAATCGTGATATGAATGTACATAGTTGGTTAAAAAATATTGATCACTTAGGTGTTATTTACAATTGGTCTGAGCAAAAATTCATTATTTTTGAATAGCGGCGAGAAGGGTATAATCGGTGGATTGAGGCGTGAAGAGATAGACGTTGGAAAAAACGGCGACATAGATAAATGTAAATTATTTCAACTTTTATTAAAATACTCAGATTGTTTTGCTATTTCTATCAAGGAAATTGGGGTCACAGGTTTGGGACGGAAAAAGAAATAGTAGCTGGAAAAATAAGCGAACTGCTGGAGGGCAATATCATTCGAGAGTAATCATCTGAATATGCTTCATAAATAATTTTAGTTTGAAAGAAAAAAATGATTACCGTTTGTGTGTAGATTACAGGTCTTTTAAACTCGATTCTCGACTTTTAACGTCACGTGAAGAGTACTTATATCATAGTTACGAATTAGAATTAGCAGCATCCTTAAAGCGTTTCCGCGTTCATGTTTTAGGTAAACTAATTAAAGTTGTTACTGATTGTTCTGCTTAGGTATGCCTTACAAAAAAAGAGTTGATACCAAGAATAGCTCGTTGGTGGTTAATAATACAAGAGTACGATATATAGATAGAATATAGGCCTGGCAATCGAATGAAACATGTTGATGCTTTAAGTCGGAACCCGACGTCCTTATCAACGGATGATTACGATCAATATAATTTACTGCACATATCGAGTGAAGATAGGTATTTAACGTTATAACTACAAGATGAAAAGCTGAACAATATTATTAAACAATTAAGAGAAGGCAATGCGTGTACGGATATAGTTATACGGTACGGTATATATATAATAAAATGAAGAATGATCGGTTGTATAGGAAAACGTTAGATGGAGATAAACTCGTAGTTCCTTCTTCTGCTCGCAGGAAATAAATGCAGAAATTTCATGATCAAATAACGCACATAGGTCTTAAGCGGTGTGATGAGTTTATTAAGGCAGACTACTGGTTCCCAAAAATGACTCGGTTCATTAAAATATATTAATTCATGTCTAGAGTGTGCATATGGCAAAGGCAATTATGGCAAACCAACTGGAGAGTTACATCCTATTCCCAAGCCATCGGCGCCGATGGATACCGTTCATATAGATCACTTAGGACCTTATAGCAAAACACGAATCAATATGTACTTATGTATATATGATCGTCGATGAGTTCACAAAGTTCTTGATTGCACGACCTACAACAACAATAAATTCAGTAGAAACGGTCGGTGTTCTTAGAGAAATGTTCAGTTTGTTTGGTTATCCAAAAAGAGTTATATCCGATAGGAACTTGGCTTTTACTAGTAGAGTCTTTAAGGAATTCGCTAACCAGTAAAATTTTCTTCATACGGTAAATGGGATAGCGTGCCCGCGAGCAAATGGTCAAGTAGAGCGATATAACAGAACTTGCTTGACGCTATGCGCACACGTAACAAAGACTCTAACATGTGGACAGAATGCTTACCATACTTTGTTTGGGGGATAAATAATCCGTTGAATGAAAGTTTAGGTTACCATCCTTTTGAAATTCTATTCAGTTATCGGAGTAATTTCCCACAGGAAAGTGATCAACCTTCTGTATCGGTACAACAGAAAAGAGAGATCGATTCCGGCAGACTACAACAGCACAGTGAGATTATGAAGAAAAACTATGACAAACGTCATAAGCCTGAAAAAACGTTATGTAAGAGAGAACTGGTCTTGTGGAAGCAGGCGCCTACAGGCGCAGGTGGGGTAAAGAATGTTAATACAAAACTTCAAACCTTATGTTCTGGACCTTATATTGTACAAAGGGTGTTACCTAACGGACGGTACGAAATTCGAAGTATGAAAGGCATGCGACGTTATAAAAAGTTTTCGGGGGTGATAGCGGCTGACTCTTTAAGAACGTATCGCAGTGCTCCTAGTGCTAGCGAGACCAGTAGTGACGAGAAATTAGTAGATAGAGATAATTTGATAGACTTACTGGAAAGCTAATACGTCTTTTGCGGACGATGTAGATGTACGAGCGAATGACGCGGTGGAGAGTAGAGGAGGGCAGTGCAGGGGGGTGAGGCGAGGCGAGGAGAGGAGAGGGTAGAACATAAAAGTGATTGTTTGGATTGGCGGAGCTTCACTTCGTTGTCAGTAAACCTAAAATAAAGAGTGCATAATAATTAACTGTGTTCTTTTTCTAAATTATCAAATAAATTAGCTAGTCGATAGTTATACAATGTTATTTGCATTAGAATTTTTTTTCTTTGTGTAAGTATTTATGGCAAGACTAGGTATATATTTAACTCACCCACAACGGCTTGTCACCGTGGGGGCAGTAGACCCACCAAAATGAAAATTAAAGGATAAATAAAACAAATATTATAACGCCGTGGCGGAGACGAAGACGAAAACAGACCCAAGTACACGTATTAATTTATTCAACGCGTGTTACAATAAATATTTGGGCTAAATACTTGCCCGGTGTGTCCTAACGTGGGGTGGAATCTCACTTAGACAGCAACAAAAATCTATTTTCACTGAGGCTAAATTGTCTCATTAGGGTGAAAGAATATAGCGTGCAGTAGGTTTCTACCTAGCCGGTAAGCATAAATTGAATATCACACCGCTCCGCGGTCATGTTTCTTCGGCATTCTTTCTTCAGCGCGTTCTAACTCGATACCAATGCCATCTATCAGTGTTGCGTGGAAACCACTCGAAACTAAGTTTAATTGGTAGTGAGTCACTTTGGGTTACCAGCGACATCTATTGGTAACTCGCGTGAATGTTGGTTGTGTTAAGATTTTAATAAAATAAATTATATTGGTAATTTCAATATAAAGTCATCATTAAATCAGCCGAGAAAAGAACTTGAAAATGCATCGTTAGAGAGAATGATAGATCACTAGGGGGCCGCACCAAAATATTACAGACTACATAAATCCAAACCTTCAGTTAGCTAATAAAAAAATTACCGTAGACATGTCAGTGAACACCGCTGAGTTAGGAACAACAAGAAATTGGGAAGCAATGTGCTTCAGGATATATCACAAGCCAAAATTAATCCAAGCTCAGTGTGATACAATATACAGTTTTTCTAAACATATACAGTTTTTCTAATATATAAAACGAGTGGAGGAGGCTTTTACCGCCTTAGGTGGTCTTTACAACTGAAAATTTAAAATATACGAACATTTTATTTTAAGTCGTTTTCATTTCTAATTATATATTAACTACACAGGTAAATGTATAACATAGAAAATAAAATGTTGTTAAATAAGGATTTTATGCTGTAAAAACTGTCATGCAAGGAAAATGTAAGGATCCATAAAAGCTTATTTATTAAG
>JWHW01025777.1:196273-237561 GCA_000931545.1 Papilio glaucus | reverse complement strand
ATTAGAGACATATGGTGCTATCTTGCTTGGACCGGGCTGCGGCTCGTCGCGTGATGTAGCGCTAGAAAAAAAGATTAATTTTAAATAATTTGTTTTATATGTATATATAATGGCATTTATTAATGCAATAAATTGTTTAGGTTTTTTGAATATTTGTAAATATTATGATATAGATCTATATTATATTTCTCGTGAAAATAATTGTTAGTTTAATACATTAACACATTATAATCTATACAGATAAATAAAATTGAAGTGTCTGTATGTAATATAAAAATTAAATTCCCATACACATGATGTATATACGGTGCTTATAACAAAAATACAATTTTTAAAATTTTTGTCTGTCTGTCTGTCTGTCCGTATATTCCGGGTAATCTCTGAAACGACTGAACCGATTCAAATACGCTACTTTAATTTATGCAAAATAATTAGAGTTCCGCGAAAAAAGTTAAGAACCCTCGAAATTGTGGACAGAATTACGCGTCGCCGTATCGAAAGGGCCGCCCGCTACCTTACCTTGCTAAAAACTTGCGTACTTAAGTGTAAACTTCTTGAGCCGCGTTAGACGATATTTGTTAGGGGAAAATCTTATAAGTCGCGAGTTCCACATGCGCATCATGCGTCAGCGACAGCGTCAGCGACATGTTTATTGAACTGATAACATCTTTAACCGCGTGAGACGATTTTTGGTGGGGTTAGTGGTGGTGACGGTGGTGGAACTGATTTGGATGGGACTTTTACTGAAAGATAGGTAATATTGCAAGGATTCAAATAGGCTACTTTGATTTAAGCAAAAGAATAAGATTTCCGCACAGAAAGTTAAAAACCCTCGAAATTGTCGCGTCGCCATATCGAAAGCGCCGCCCGCTACCCGCAAAGTCACAAAAGCCTTAAGCAGTAATATATCTATATATCTATACAGATAAATAAGGTAAAAACAATTTATGTAAAAAATACGATTATAAACTTTTATTCTGCGAAGTGATTAATATGTTTTATTTGATTTCACGCGGACGAAGTCGCGGCCAACAGCTAGTTTATAATATAAAGAGAAATCTTATAGAGTTTTACTTACCTTGTGGACTTTTGGAAGCTTGACATGCGCGAGGTGCGAGAGCTCCCCATGGTGGTGGAAGAGTTTCTGCGAAGTACAGGGTTTCGCCAGCGGCGTGCTGCGTCTATATTGCCCGCGAAGATCGCTTCAGTTACTAGGAAATAAAAGCATTGTTTCATTAGTGCCATTTTAAATGTAGTTTTCTTATTTTTATTTCAATTGTAATTAATGTTAACGGTAAAAAGTGGAACAGGTGGATGAGTTTGTGTATTTGGGGTGTATGTTTAGAAGAGATGGTAAGTATGTTAAAAATTTCGAACGACTAGTGAATTCAGGAAATAAACTGAAGGTACAGTAGTGAGGAGTCAGAATGTGTCTATGAAGACTCGTCTAGCAATACACAATGCTGTACTAGTCCCCACTTTAATGTATGGTAGTGAGAGCTGGGTTTGGCAGGAAAAGCATGCTAGTAGAGTTAATGCCGTTGAGATGCGAAGAATGCTGAATGCTTAAGAAGTATGTTAGGCGTGAGATTTAATGATACGATTAAAAATACCATTATAAGGGAAGATGTGGCTTAAAAGTGGATGGTGGACTATAATAGAGAAAGGTATGCTTCGGCGGTTCGGGCATGTTAAAAGGATGAGTGAAAAGAGAAAAACGAAACAAATTTATGTAGCAAAAGTGAGTGGCAGTTTTGGTAGGGGACGCTCTAGGAGAACTTATATCGATCCGATTAGTGGCTTACCAAAAAAGAGCGATATAAGGAGCACCCATAACCGACGAGCATGTATGCGTACATGTATGAATGAAGAAGCGAGAGAGGTGTGCCAGGATCGCGCCGAATGGAAATCCATGATCTATGCCTACCCATCTGGGTTACGGGCGTGAGCGCATATTTATTTATTTACTACTTCGACCCATTAAAAGTGAGAGTAAATGAAACGTCATATAATTAAATTTAATGAAGTTAATCTGCAATAGCTTTGAGATTTTTACAATTAGTGTAAAAAGTCCAATCAATAATAAGTAATTTAATAAACCGGCGTCACGTGACACGTCCTAGGAAGATGGCACCGGCTGAAGTGTTTACGGTTCAAATTCAAGTCTTGATTTATTGTGCTACTTAAATGAATATCACAATAATTAGTTTGAAGTCAGAAAAATTGTAATCTAATTATTCTATATCCAAAGAACTTATGATAACCATTTTCTATTTAATGTCTTTGAAACGGAATTACAGCCAAGTTAGACTAGGCAAGTTGCGATGTGCATTTATTAACAATGACTTAAATTATTCAAATTAGCAAGTTAATATTATAATAAGAATTATTGTCGGCGTAACGCGTGCTAATCAATTTGAAAATAATAAGCTTGCGTATAATTTTTTTTTCGTCCTACTAACATTAAAATTTTATCATTAGATATTAACAAATATGGATGTACATATGTCTGTAATAAACTAATGTTATCATTTCTAAGGAAGATTGATTTAGGTGCCTTTATTCTGTACCTACACTACAATTGTTAAGGTTATTATGGTTGAAATAATTACATACTCTGGAATGAGTCCTCCGGAAGGCTGATCATTGAGAACTCTTGGTCAGTGCTCACTTTGCCGTGCAGCATGGTGGCGGCCCACTCTCGACCCTCTTTCTCGATGGCTATTTCTTCTGGAGTTAAATTCCTCTGATAATGTAACAAAAATAACATTTTACATTGATTTCTTTTAATTTTTCTCTATATTTTATTTACGTAAGAGACAACTTGTATTGCGAAAAAAGCAAACATTATCTAAAGTTATTTATCAAGTGATTTATAGTTAGTCAATTTTCTATAGGTTACTGTATAAAGCAATATTCCACATTACAGATACATAGAGATTTATCTAGACATTATTTGAACTGACACGATAAGAATAGAATAAGGAGGACCAATAATTAGTCTGGCTCTAGCTGTTGTACAAAAAGCACGTTCATGGGTTTTCGTGGGCTGTTATCAGGAATTTTGTGACAAAATCATTTATATTAATATATCGCGCTTTTGCATTTGTCACAATAATTTCAAGAGTGCGCCCTCTATACGGGCACTAGTAATTTATAAATACTTACTGCTTGGCGGCAGTAAAAAGGTGTAAGTATAATGTTGGAAGGCCTCTCCGCCAGAACGTTTCTAACTAATATCAATAGATGTCTACAGCGCTGAATGCTATGCCGATTAGTTGGTAATTGTTAAACTTCATATTTTGTATAAATAAGAATAAAATTGCATATCTTATTATGTCCTAATGAATATTATAAATCCGAAAGTATTACTGTTAAGTAAGTACTTTGCTTGTAACGATATCACTTGTTAGCGATGCAACCGATATTTATGAAATTTTGTCAGTGGTACAGAAAAAGGTATCCTTCTTTCGAAAAAAAAAACACTGAATGTAACGACGAGAACGAGAAAGAAAACTAGAACTAAGTGTAGACCTTAGCGCGTAGTTAAATGAAACAAGTAATAAATTTGATCACAGCGGTTTTATTTCAAACGATATGTTAAATAGTTAAGAAAAGAAAATTCATACCAATTTTGAGGCATCAGATTCTCTGTCGGGGAGGTTTCCTTTCCGATGCCCAAAAAATATGATAAGTTCGTAGCTTATCTTCGCTTCTTTTATTTTCTGCTCCCACAGTTGGAGTAAACTCGTCTGCAACAGTTAAAAGTAGAAAAAGTTACACACTTTTTCATAAAAACATTTTATTATTTAATAGTTAATCACTTACTCTAAGCAAAATTTGAGTCTTTTCTTCTTTAGAGGGCTCCGACAATGTAAAGGCATGGTAGGACGAGTGGAACTCGTCGACGGCGACAAATACCAAAGCAATCACTTCCTTGGTGCCTCGGCTATATTTAGGATAGAAGTGTAACCTGTCTATCATATACTTGGGTCTAAAAATAATCAATTAAAGTTAGTTATTGGATGAACAAAATCAAATAAAAACTCTTGTGCAATAATTAACATTTAGTTAACAATAACCTTATCATCTTGTACACGTTAGGGCTGCCCCTAGGCATCTTTTTGCAAATAAGCATCATATCCGTGAATAAAAAAACACGCACGTCAATCTGTAATAAAATTGTTAATTTTTGGCTAATTTTAAATTAAATTCTATGATCAAATTAAACAATCGCTTAAATTGTATAAAATTCGCAAAAGAGCACCTGTAAAATTTAGATATACAATAAAATACAAGAAATTACATATTACTGAAGAAAAAAAAAATTGAACTTAAGTTTTTTACGTTGTTAATATACATAAAAAGACAAAATAAAAAGGTAAATTCAATAGTAAATGATCATATGCAGAGGCATTTTCAACAATCAATCTATTATTTTCTTGCCTCCTTGTTTGTATTATCCTTATAACGCAAGTCTCCTTCGAAAACAATGCATCGGTTAATGTCTTGGATGCAATGCAGCATTGGTGCTTTGAGATCTAATTGGGAGTATAATCTGAAGCACCTATCCATTTCTTCATCTCTGAATTCCTGAAAGAGACACATAATTCTTATTATTTTATATATTTTAAAGCATACCTACATATGGAGCAAAGCATTATATGGATATGTAACATGACGTTGAGGGATAGGGAAAGGCTGGAGGCCTTAGAGATGTGATGTTGGAAGAGACGTGAAAAGAATTAGCTGGACGCAGTAACACAATATGGAGGTATTTAAGGTGTAAGGCACAATGCAGGGAGGACTGGAGATTGCTCTAGCAATAACAACGGAAGAGCTCTTAAGATTAATATTGATGGTGATACTTACCAATTCATACGGGTCTATTAAATTAGACGTCATATAGATCTTCACTTTTTCTTCGCGCTGACGTATGGTACGGTTTATATGTTGCACATAGCTTTTGGTGTTGGTTTCCTGTATGACAAAGGGATTAAAATACATTATTTATCCCTGATTACGTGCGTAAAAATATTCATTCTTAAGACTATTTATCAAGATTCACAGCAAAATGTATATGGGAGTACCGTCACAAACGCCATCTACTGTCATCAGATTTCTCAATAAATATAAGTGCCCTCTTTTGTAAAATCAATGAAACATAAGTAAGTCGTAAAATTATCATAATATTTTTCTAAATTGAAGATATACCTTAAAAGTAAATAACGTAGAGCTTGATTATTTTTATATGAATTGGTGATATAATCTATATAAATATAAAGTATGTACATGTACTATACTTGTGTTAGGATTAACGGGGTCTACTCAGACTGGTTTAGCATCAATAAAGGTGTAAGACAGGGCTGTGTAGCATCCCCGTGGCTGTACTATCTGTTTATGGATGATTGTTTGAAAGCTTTGAAAGAAGAAGAGTGTGGATTAAGAATGGGTGAGCTAGTTGTAAAATGTCTCTTGTACGCCGATGACCAGGTCGTGTTTGCGTCATCGGCGGAGGACTTACAACTTATGCTGAATGTAGTGAATGATTCATTTGAAGGTAAAGGTATGAAGATAAATGTAGATAAGACGAAAGTAATGGTGTTTGAAAGGGAACAGAGTAAGACAGTAATTGATATAAATATTAACGGTAAACAAGTGGAACAGGTGGATGAGTTCGTGTATTTGGGGTGCCTGTTTAGTAGAGATGGTAAGCATGTTAAAGATTTTGACCGACGAGTGAATGCAGGAAATAAAATGAATGTGGCTATAGGTACAGTAGTGAGGAGTCGGAATGTGTCTATGAAGACTCGTCTGGCAATACACAATGCTGTACTAGTCCCCACTTTAATGTATGATAGTGAGAGCTGGGTTTGGCAGGAAAAGTGTGTTAGTAGAGTTAATGCCGTTGAGATGCGATCCTTAAGAAGTATGTTAGGCGTGACATTGAATGATAGGATTAAAAATACCATTATAAGGGAAAAGTGTGGCTTAAAAGTGGATGTTGTAACTAGAATTGAGAAAGGAATGCTTCGGTGGTTCGGGCATGTTGAAAGGATGAATGAAGAGCGAAAAACAAAACAAATTTATGTAGCAAAAGTGAGTGGCAGTGTTGGTAGGGGACGCTCTAGGAGAACTTATATCGATCAGATTAGGGGCTTACTAAAAAAGGCCGATATAAGGAGCACCCAAAACCGACGAGCATGTATGCGTAGATGTATGAATGTTGAAGAAGCAAGAGAGGTGTGCCAGGATCGCGCCAAATGGAAATCTATGATCACTGCCTACCCCTCTGGGTTACGGGCGTGAGCGCATATTTATTTATTTATGTACTATAATGTATGTACATTAAAACTTATATAGATTTTATTAAATAACTATGCTAATACTATTTTAATTGTTTTTGAGAATCGTATAAACATTTTTATTATAATTTCATGAACGCTATGTTTTTTTTTTGTAATATTGATAAGAGTTATTGTTATGATGTAATGAAGACCGATAAAAGTAGTCAATTGTCATTTCTTCAGTCGCCATTGTAAGGAGAAACTTTGCTCGAACTAGGAACGCTGAGGAAGTCTTAAAATTGACTGGATGTTGAAATTTACCATCATGCCTCTAACATGTACGTAAGAAATTTCCAAGGTACATAATTATATTTTTAGAATTTTACTATTAGATTTTATATGTTAATCAATAAACTTGATGTATTCAAATATGATGTAGTAAAATAGTAATAAAAACGTTAATCGATTTTTTTTTCACTTGTACACTATTATTCATACCATAATCCGCGAAAAACATGCAAATATCGAAAGAAACTTTATATAAATAATATCAAGATAACATTAAGTAACCCAATAAACTGCGATTTATATAATACGCAATGTTACGTAAAACGGCTGCTGCTATACTATTACTACTACTATTACTTCATACTCATCATATCATACTCTATTACTATTACTACTACTATTACTATTAGGTGGTGTTATTCTCAATATTAAAATGAAATTTTTTTTCTTATCCTAATAGTCCTAATCTAAAGTAAAAAAAATGTATGGGAATCTGTTCTTTATATGTATGATTGGAAATTTTCAAGTCTATCGGAACTTTACAAGTTATTGAAAATTATATTACATTACCAACCTAAGGTAATTGATGTAGGTGGGGTTAACACTGGGTATACAATAAATCATGGCCAAAACTAGACTCCAAAGTGTACAAAAAAGAATCAAAAATGATAATTCACTGGATCGGAGTCATACTCTATGTTATTTAGTTATTACTAATATTGACAAACAGTCATAATAACAAATTATAAAATAAAAGAAATGAAAAGTAGGCACCTGGTGCCTTGTATGCTTTCATTTTATTTAGCATATTAAGGTAATTAGTTTTTATTTGACTTAATCTCTTTATAAATTGAAAGCGAAATTAAACGTGTTTTGATGTAATCTGATTGTGTTTTGTCTCTCGTCTTTCTCAATTTGCGTACAGAAAAACTCACCATAGATATTAGTAGACTACGGGCAACTTCCCTCTCGGTGTTATGGGAGATTCTGTTTAGAATCAGTGCGTATTTAGTTATACGTTGCATTGGTTTTACCAGCATATCAGCCAACTGGAGCCTGAAATATTCATGTAATCACAGTAAAACAAACTAAGTAAAACTCAATCAGCCTTGATGGGGAACATTTCAAATAAAATTGGTCGTGATTTTATAAATTTTAGTTAATTTGTATATATGAAAGCTATTGGTGTCAACCACAACTTGTCTCTTTTGGTTCCGTTCAAGATTTTTATATTGCTCTCATTAAATAAGATATAACCCTTCATATTACTAACCGCAATAAAGTAGTGTTGCGTCATTGAGGAAATAACCTCTAAAATGAGAGACACCGTCAATAGCTTTTTGACATTTCTGATCTGGTCGCTGACCAAGGAAGGAGCATTTAAGGGTTTTTAAACTATTATGCACTATACTATAATTTAGCATTCGGCTATCTCACTTACTCGAGGAAAGGCGTATGTGTGAATGGTGTGAGGATGGTCTTCGTTGAGGTGAGAATTAAGAGTTGAAACTACCATTATGATTAGTTTCTATGAATATGAGCGACTATAGTTTTAAATGTTTTATTGTAAGCGTGTAGACTATAAGATTTCGTGTTCCTTTACTATAATAGGTAGACAACAATTGCTAACGGCTCAGCATTGAGCTTGTTAGGTGAATAGCAGCAAGTGTTTAGGCTTACAGAAATTTTAGATAGTTTTTGACAGTCAAATAAAAGTGTAATTTAATGGTACAAGATGGAATTGGAACCCCAACCGTCAGATAGCAAGTAGGATATTATCACTGATAGATATTATACAGTGAGAAGAAAAGACAATCGCCGGTTACGTCACATTTATACGGTGCTATCATGATTGAAATAAACCGTAAATGTTATCATAACCATGTTTCTTTATATTACTAAACCAAGAGGCTAAAGGTGATGTAACATTCTGGACACGTTTAATTACTAATATTACAATTGTTCGTTCAAGGCGGAACAAATATTTTTGTTGCGGGGAAAATGGTATCACGCCTACTATGCACGGCAAATATACCAAGGCTGTCTTGGCTTAGCTACTAATTCACCTATTTGTCATATAAAATGCGTAATCTTTGACTGACCGGTTACTTCCCTGCTGTCTGTGACACCACGATTGATACGACATGAATTCTGTGTTGTTAGCGAGGCTACGGAGATACTCTATAGCTCTTGATTGCTCTGATAAATATTTCTCATATGGTTGAAAATATTTGTGAAAATTAAAAAAACCTTCGTACATCAGCTCAGCTTTCAATCTGTAACAATTTTAAATTACAGCACTTGAGCAGTATTCCACCTGTTTTCTGTGAGGTCGTGGTATTTCACCGGTCGAGCCGGCCCATTCGTGCAACAGATGTTGTTGTTGCGGGCTCTACCACTGTTGAATAGCTTCAAGTAGTTTCAATAAATTCAAGTGTGTACGAAAAAAAGTGTAATTGGTTTTCTCATTACTGTCTGATCTTAATGTCACAATATATGTACATGTATTGCTTTATGTAACCAAGAAGGTAACATACAATCGCTGAAAAATGTCATAGACTGATACAATATTTGTTTGTTATTGCAATTACTAATAAAAAGACTTGGTCAAATAAGTTTAATGTTATAATAAACCAAGTAAACTACTAAACGACGGTATTGACAGTTGTTACTGTCCATCATCATCATAGCTTCTAGTGATGAAGGTGAGATGTCAGACAGTGGTATGTCACATCTTCTAAACTATTCGCCGCTGCATTCGAAGCGTAGTGCTCAAGCTGATAACGGGCTTTGTACAGGCTTTACAAAACAAGATTTAAGAACAACCAATTAAAGAGCAGGTTTGGCGTCAGGCAGGCGGTCGGCCGTAAAAACTGTAGCCAAAACCTATACAGGATGGACTACGTTCATATTGTGTCGACCTCACATGACTGGAAAAAAGGCAGGGAGATAAGAATATGATGATATGTTTTCTTTAGAGTAATCTAAATTAGATTAATTAAATTAGTAGAATAAGAAAAGTAGAATATTATTTATATATACTCACGATGCTCTATGTTGCATGCTCTCCGATATCATGGGGTAGAAAGTGACGTTCCAGAAGACGAGACTAGCATTGTATACGTCCGGTATGTTTGAAAAAAGACGTTGAATGTCAACGTCAAGCATATAATCACATTCTTGAAGAGCGTACGCCGCCGCCATAAACACCTGTAATATGCGTTTCCTTGCATGTTATACTTGAAGAAGTTTTTAAATTCAACAAAGGAAAATTGAAATAATGCTAAATTTAAAAAAAGTCACGGGACTCCCGGAAGATGACATTACAGTGAATTATCGATTTTCTAATAAATAAAAAAATACGGAGAAAAAATAAAACACAATAGAGTTTCTAAATAATAATATTTCTTAATTAGTATCAATATATTTTACTTCTTATTTTAATTATGAAAAGTATATAATTAGATAATATACTTATCTATACAGATAAATAAAATTGAAGTGTCTGTATGTAATATCAAAATAAAATTTCCATATTCAATACACATACATAATACACATATATATATACGATAATTATAATAAAAATGCAATTTATAAAAATTTTGTCGGTCTGTCTGTCTATTCCAGATAACCCAACGTAAGCGATTGCGATGTGTTTTTACTGGAAGATAGGTAATATCGTAAGGAGTAACATATAACTAATTTAATTTTAGTGAAGTCAACAAGGTACTACGCATAAAGTGAAAATCTCTCGAAATTGGAAAAAAAAACATAGCGTAGCCGCATCGAAAGCGAGTCCCACTACCTTCGGCATTAGGGATAAATTAAGATATAAAATAATAAAAACTTTTGGCTTGCGTAGTTTACTTTTCTATTGTTCCGTACGTCCGTTAATTTTGAATGTTCTGATGGGTTCTCACTATTTAAGTGATAATTAGGAGTAAGTTTTTTGATTTACATCGGAATTAACTGAAGCCATGCGTAAAAGAAAGTTAGTCATTGGTCAAAAATACATATAATGTTATAGATACTCGGCTGAAACTATTATACATTCCTAATAAATGCATTGATTAATAAGCTGGTTAAGTACGTTTGTAAATTGTTAAATCAAATGAAAAAAACATTTATTATCGAACAAATGAATTGAATGACATTGAAAACACAATGAATTACACACGAACTTATACCTCAAATTAAAGAAAACACATTATAATTATATAAAACTAGGGAAACGACAGTTTGATATATTTGTTTTTCATCGTACTTCAATCATTTTGAATTGGTGAGAGCAACCCCTCATAGGTGTAATATCGAGGTAGCAATTAATACAATGTAACATACATTGTATTAATTGCTACCTACACCTACTCATTCGTTTTTATTAAACGTACTTGGGGCACAAGTTCAAAACAAAGCAGACTCGTCGTGAAAAGCAAGTTTAAGTCCGTGTTTAAAATTCCGAGTCGTTGTATTATGTGTGTCCAATCTAAGTCCGTGTTCAAAAATGATTATCACGCAGAGAATCCTTGAAAATTGCCACAGTTCGAATCGTAATCACAAACACAATCAACAAAAATATGAAATGTCATACGGTTATGTCAAATTATCGGTGAGACAAAGGATTCATACAGCCTAAGCTATGTTTTCTTTTTTGTCCTTTTCAAACATAATTAGATTTTATTTTTTGGGGTATTTTTAAAATTGGGGTACTCAATGACGCACGTCAAGCACGTTCAATTTTTTTCTTAAATGTTAAATTTGCAACATTTTTTTTCGATTATTGAAAAGTCAACGATTACTTGTTTTCAATTTCAAATCTTTTTGTAAAATGCAAATTTTCAATGGGCTTGTGAACGTGGACTTGGCGCGATTTTTTACAGTGAAACTGTTTTTGTTCGGATATTCAAGTACCGAACGCGGTTAAAGACTTTAAAACCGACGTATAAAGACAAATATAAGCCAAATTATTATTTCATTTTCTCTTTGCAAAAATGATTTAAAACCATATTTATGAATTACTACGTGACAACTAGAAGGAGGTCTGAGTATATACCTACTACGGGTGATCACCGATGGGGGAGGAGGCTAAAAATTTTGCTAATGGGTCACGTAGCAATTGTACCTTCATAATAAGAATACATACTCATATTTTAAAGCACTTATTAATAAATATTGAGAATTTGATTGTACAAAAACCCTCTATAAGGATAAAATACCCTATCCATTGAATTAGTTGTTAAGAATTTACAATTTAATTAAAATAAAAAAAATCGATTCGCAAATAAGAAACATAAAATTAACATTCATATGAGTATGTATACCCAAAGACATTTTTATTGATTATCACGCGGACGAAGTCGCCGGAACAGCTAGTTTTACTAGAAATAAGTATGGGCGCGCATACGCACACTAGGGTGTCTAGAAGCAAATAAAAGAGGCGTAATCGCCATTAGAGCATCACGCTGCTTGCCGCCACGTCAAACTGTCCCATCTCTTTTTGAAGTGAAGACTTCTTTAGCGGAGTTTGACGATATTTCGTAGAGGAAAATGTGAATAACATGCGTCAACAACATGCTTATTTTAATTAGGGACAGCTTCAACAAACTTTTTTTATTTATTTTTATTGTATTCAATTTTAAATTTTATTGTTAAGTTGCAAGGGCTTATTTTTTGGTTCTTTAATTATTTTTGAACTGTATGGCCTGTTTTGAGTTTTCACTTCTGTCAGCAGTCCTTATGACTGCTTGAGCTTTTTCTTATCTACACCCATCCACTTTATACAAAGGTCGGCAACGTATCTATAACATATCGTCATATTTATTCAAAAGGTTTTGTGAATGTTGTCTGTAACACTAAACACTTTTTGAGAATAGTTAGAATTATCTTACGGCACAGAACCTCAAACAAATTAAGAACTGTGTGATCCGTCAACGGTTATATTTCTCTAGGTCACTGGTTCAAAGTAAAGAGTGTTTAGGATGTCAAGAACTACATCTTGCGAAATTCTGTACCGTATACGAGACGAAGACTAGTGAGTCTCTGTTAAGTTTTATAAAACATTTTTTTGACAATAATTTGGCAGTAAAAAAATATTTGTAAAAATTAATATAAAACAATGTCAAATTAGTGGTTGACTTGAGTGCCTATCGACACTTATGACCTTTCGTAAATGTAAAGAAAATTTTATTTAAAAACAAAACTATTACCTATAAATATCTTGACGTCTCATTCCATTAGTTTAAGTGAGCATCCTTAAAACTTGCTTGCTCGCTTGTTTAATACCGTCTTTAAAAATTTAGGAACGTTTGTGCAACTAAGATTTAGTGTTCTTTAATGGACTCTTCTGTTTCAGTGTTTATTAGCATGGGCTTCAATATTCGCCGGACAGTTGTGTAAACAGGAAATTTTCCGTGATAATGTTTCTAGACAATATTTCTGATAATAATATTAATATAATAGATAATATTACGTCAAAAACTCTAAAAATTCTTTTTGGAGAAATTCATCACCTTTCAATAAATTCAGTTTTTTTTTGGATTCCGACCGTGTCTCAGAAAACTACGGTATAAAAACATTTTAATTAAATTATTTGCTTCATAAGTATCCCTTAAAGTGGTAGCCTTTTAGTCTGGTCTGTTATCATTTTATTAATATTGGTTTCACTAAAATTAGCATCCGTAAATTAAACTTAATGGTTACGGTCAGGGTAGATGTACTCTTACCACAAGCACTATCGATGTTGAAGCTTTGTATTTAAAAATTAATCTTTTTATTGATCTTAGAGTCACATTAAAATATTAAAAATAAAGGTACATTGTTTCATAATAAGATGTTATTTTTGTAAACAAATCTTTTTAGGTTAAAATTAGTAAATTCCAAAATATTTTCCAAACACAACTTTTTCTGACATTACCTTATAACATTTATTTTATGGTAAATGACGTTTATTTGTTTACAACAATCATAACTTGCTGTGGAACAAGGTACAGTCCAGATTTAAAAGTTTAAGATTCGAATCGTTTTGGTCTACTGACTCTAGATGATAACGTTGGATGGCACACTACCAAGAAATAAAATTTATTGCACGGCATGGCTATTGCGTCACTGTATTGGATACGAAATCAATTGTTTATAGGTACATTTTAGATGCATGTAGAGTTCGTTTTCGTATCGTATCGAATCGTGCGTGTATCGGCTCTATGACGAAGGAGCAGAAGAAGAGCCTGTACTGAACCCATACAGGGTGCATTCAGTGATCGACAAGAGCGTGTCATGTGAACACTATACTACAACTGAAATACTTGAATTAATCCTAAACCTAGTAAAATAGGTTGAATAATTGTACCATTTTTAAAATGATAAATTAAGAACTTACCTCCACGAGAGACTGGATATTTTTGATGTACTCTGCCTCTGTGTTGACCAGCTCTCTTATAACGGCTTGTTCCAACTCCTCGGCTGGGGTGGATGCCACCCTGTCACCTGTTATAGCGCAACTATTATTATATTTTTAATACTATCTTAAATTCAGTGGGCTGTAGTGCGGTAAACATCTATATCCAGCAGTGGACTGATACTGACTGGTGATGGCAAACCACTCGATGTCTTACTGGTTTCATCTAGGGGAATATGTACAGGTGTTCTATAACTTAGTTCCTGTATCGCTGCTTAGTATCAGTTGTCGTAAGTTACGGGTAGTCCTTATCGCACTCTTTTAATAAGTCACTAATCTGATCGATATGCCTAAGGGTGAATGAGCAACTCGCGAGCCGTTCGCAAACTGTGCGATTAACTAATTCAGCGAGCTAGGTCGATAACTTTTCTTTATTTTGTACTTGACTTCCTGAAAGGTCTGTCATGTCGAAGTACTCTAACCTTAAAAATTAATAAATAATTGAAATGACGAAGTAATTAATTTAAATATTGAATACATAGATAAATATTTTGGATTTTACGTAAAACTCTATATATATGGTATATTATATAAAATAACTAGCTATTCCCGGAATGTGTTGCAACGTCAAATAAAGTTAAAAATAACGTATTTGGTTGTGAGTGTAGCAATTCCATGTCGCTTGTCTGCTGGATTTTTGGCACATCGCTTTTTATTAATTTTATTTTATTGACCTCTTTTCAAATATGTCAATATTATTGACTTCTTTTCAAACAGATCAAAGCACTGTGCAAAAAGTTTCATTGAAATCGAAAAAAAAAAAAACTATTTACATTTATTTTTTGGGAAATAAATCCTTGCAGGCGTCCTCAGAACGAGAACCTACAACTCATTTCACAATCTGATCAATGGTTTACGAACGCATAGAGGACAAACGTACAAACATTGATTTTCATTTATATAGATTATGATTTTAGCAGGGGACTAATCTTTAAGGCAATCAATTGGGGAGACCTTCGGCTAAAAAAAGAGAAAGAGAGAGATTATGATAAATTGTGATATTCAACAAACATCAGATATTGAAGCGATACACACACGGTAACAAGTACCTTTGTAACTTACTTTTAAGCCATATTCTATAGTCATATCATATAATTTAGATATTGAAATGATCCACATCCAGCAAGTTGACAAAAACTTTACACGACACGAATACACCGCGTACTAAACTCAAAAGTTCACTGATTGCTCCTAGACACGCATGAGAGTAGCAACCTAACACGTATTTTGTGTGTTTGAACAAAGTCTTGCAACCAAAACGTTACGTCAAACAAAAATACAAACTCGTCGTAAATATGTACAGCTTCTTCGTTGAAACTTTTAAAACACTGTAACTGTGTATTTATGTAAAGTACTTTTATACAAATATTTATAAGAATAAATACAAATATGCTCAATTTGTAGAAATAAAAACCTTAGGGCACTAGAAGGAATCCTTTCAATGTTTTCTAGGAAGAACACATTCGATTTACGAGACAAGATTTTTGCGTCATTTAATTAATTAATTCAACAATTGTTCATGTTCAAATACCCTTTCGGTTCTGATCGATTCCATCACATGATCTGTCTTACGATTATAAATCTAATGATATTGGTATCTTGCAGTGTAGTGTACATGATATTTATAAATTACCTATAATTTTTTCATTGAAACTGTTTCAATTACAAAAATGAATCCTAAGACGCGATTTAATACATTAGACGCGAATGGAACCCCGAGGTTCATCAGACTAATAATCGATTAGCAATACGCTATCGCCCTACAATCACCTACAATTTTTAAACCAAAAATTGTAAATGATGAGATAACAGTGGTACACGTTGAATATTTAGGGACTTCCCAGAAGAACTTCTATAGTTCGAATTAGTGAAAACACAAACAAAAACCGTAACCGTAACCGACGAGTATGTATGCGTAGATTGAGTATGGATGAAAAGCGGTCTACCAATATATCGTCAAATGAAAATCTGTAATCTCTCCCTACCCTCTTGATTTTATTTATTTATTCATTAAATTTAATTTTCATAATTTCTTTCTAAAACGGAATCTCACAGAAAACAGATGTGACGTAGAGGTATTTTTACTTTTACATCTTCTTCTAATACCCCCCTCCCCCCTTGCCCTTTTCTTTTTCCACTTCCCTTTAATAAAGGAAGATGTAATGTGTGGGGACAGAAGTGAAAACTCAATACAGAGGGACTTTAAAAGTCAATTTAACGGTTATTAATGAAATACAAACACAATCAATGAATTTAAAAACACATAAAAATCTAAAAAGTAAAGTATTTACGTAGGCTAAATTATTTAAGATTAATTTAATCTAATTTGTATTACATATTGTTTTTCTTTATCTTAAGTCATCGACATTTCGGGAAAAAAGGTGAAGGTAATTTGTTGTACAGCCATCGGTTAGTAGAGTTCTTGTAGAGGTAGAAGTAAGTAGGAGATAGAAGTAGGTATGAGATAAAAGTAGGTAGCAGATACAAGTAGGTAAGAGTAGTAGTAGATAGGAGACAGTAGAAATATGCAGGCGGGAATTTTTTTTTATTTACATGTAAATCAAATCCATTTTACTATTATTTAATAGTATTTTTTGTTTATAGTGAGTCGTCATACTAGATTATTTTGCTTGTCTTAAAACTTCAAGAAAATTTTAGGAATATGAGCGCACGCTAGAGTTATTTTTTTTGCAGAAAGCTAAAATTATTTTTGTATATGTTACGTATAGAGAAAATGGAATAAAATAAAATAAAATAATTGTACATATCTAAACGATAATATGAACTAAAGATAAAAAATGAAAAAATGTTAGAATTTTGACACTGGGCGATCTCTAGTAATAATAAATAGATCAATGAAACTTACAGGCCTCGTAATGTAGCCACATGCTATCGGGGTGCTCCCACATCAGCAGGTATTCCAGTGCCTCATCCGAGAGGGGGTATACGTTGAAGCCTCGGAGCGGCGGCACCCCATCATTTGTGAACTCATCGAGCTTCGCATCTATGTTAGGCTAAAATCATAAAATTAGCATTTCAGAGCATTCATTATTGTTTATTTATTTTCGAAACAGTTGCCGATGAAGGATTGGCAAGCGTCGCATGAATTACCGGAGAAATACAGCAACCTTGCAGTTTATAATATAACAATACTTCTGCATTTCGTCTAGTCATTCGGACATCCGGCAACCCAATACCCTTTCTTATTTCTGTTATCATACCTCGTCTCCATTTTACATTTTTATGATTTCAACTCTCGCATAAACGCATAACGTTTTATGCATGGAGTGGTGACCTATAACGTGTCATCGATAACTTTTTTGTTTTCTTCTTCCCTATAGTAAAACGGCAAAGAAGTGCCGTCTTTTAAATTAGAATTATAAGATAAGATTTGTTGGCCATATATACCGTGGTGCTGCATAGATATCTTAAATCTTCATAATTCAATTATATATAAGTGAACATATCAAAGCTCTAAATCACATCAAATATTATTTTAAAGTTTAATTTAAGTTTTTTAATCTATAAAAACAATTAAAAAATCAAAACTTGATTAGGTAAGTTCATTCACTACACATGCATATTATATAATGGTCGTGATTAATATATTATAATACTTTTAAACAGACTAACTTACTTTTAAAACAGAATAATAAGGTATACTGTATGTTACTTTACTTACCTATACTTACTATTGTTGTTAGAGCCACTCCAGTAAACTAATGGTGAGTAAGAAAGCCTAACGAAATCAGCTGAAGCCGAAACTCACAAGTGGTCTAATAATCTATGCCCGCTAAGGTAAATGAGTGTTCAATTTAGGCTCAATTTGGGATACTGAATATAAAAACATAGCATAATTGCCAGTGGGTAGTCCCTATCATCATAATCATCACCATCAGTAACAGTACGTAAAATAATTGAAGTGCGAGTACCAAAACGACGGAAAAATACATAATCGAAATTTCCATCGTGGTTCAGCAACGCATTGATCAAAAGATTAGCCGAAAAAGATAAATTAAGGATTAAATATGGTAAGTACAATAATCCACGCGATTTAATTGAATACGACTTTGTTCGCAGTTATTGTCACATGTTGTATAATGATTGCCATGCTAGTTACATAAAACTAGTCGAAATAAATTTGATTAAAAACACAAAAAAATAAATTAATAGGTATATGTCATAGGAATGTCAAGGAAACAATAGTAATTAATTTAATAAAAAATTTAG
Organism: Papilio glaucus; assembly: GCA_000931545.1. Classification (NCBI taxonomy): domain Eukaryota; kingdom Metazoa; phylum Arthropoda; class Insecta; order Lepidoptera; family Papilionidae; genus Papilio; species Papilio glaucus. Next base: position 219,300 of record JWHW01025777.1, on the reverse strand, counting down.
TCCGTAGGATGTACATATGTGACAATCCTCTACTGGGCATATACTATATACAGAAAAATAAATAGGCCAGTATTGTTGATTATATTATATTCATAAGATTGCATAATGTGGTATATATACTTTTATGAGTACCTAGATATAAAAGTCGTAATGAAAACTCGAGATGCCATACAATTGTAATAAAATAGTAAAAAAAATCTCATTTGATGGGCAGTCTGTGACAATACAGAGGTCTGTGTTCAATTTTCCACCCTACTACTGTATTGTGCGCTGTTTCTAATTTGTAATGTGAAATGCTGACAGTTAATAGGAAAAAATGTTCTATGTAATGTGCTCTGCAACTACACCCTGTAGGAACATGTATTTTAATTGCTCATCACTAAAAATATATTTTCCTTCTCACCGTCAAAAATATAGAAGTTTTTTTCTTCTTACGCAATTGAAGAGATGTTACGTTAATTAAGGCAGAACGTTACTTCGGGAAGTTAGTTTTAAGTTGAATTCTCATATAACAACGATGGAAGTAGGAAATCTTTATTTATTTTTATTTGCCGGGTGAAACATAATTAGCATAATGTAAATGTTGTTGAGTATTTCTATTCTCTGATCTATTTGGATACAAGCAATTATAAAGTTCCCGGATAGTAATTACGGAAAGATTCGCAAAGATGTAACGCACTATTTTCGAACAATATACCCCTTTTTAAGTTCACGTTAGGCTTCGGTTAACAAATGTTGACTTTATGGCAGTGGCCTTTCTTTTTGACATTTGTCGTTTCGTAAGGTAGGACTTGTGGATCGACATAGGCTTTTATGCGCCGCAAATTAAATTAAGAACGAGCAGTAGTTTCACGTAAATTATAAAATAGTATTTAATTCAAACCAATCCCACAAATATCATTGAACTAGAGGTTTAATTAAATTGAAACTTTCACTCTCGCAAGGTATTCTTTAAGAGAACTCTCTATGATTTAAGTTCAGGCGAGCTTCAACATCTATATTCAATTGTCGTCCTTTTAACTGATTATATTTTCTTTTGTGTACAAAGTTTAAAGAAAGTTAAAATAAATATTGAAAGACCTTTTTACCTCCCATAAGAGGATGAAGAGACACTGTTGTCGATCCGCTTGTGGTTCTAGTCGTACGTATGTTTCGGGTATGTCAATTTATTCATTTTTTAATCTAAATTTTATTAAAATCATTTAATAGTATTAACTCAGTTTTGGACTTATTGGTAAAAAATAACCGAAATAGAAATAAAAATGAAACATAGGAATTATGACCAAACTACTTTTTTTAAATTGTAACTAGGTTACTTTAAATTCTCATGAACAGTGTCCCTAGTACAAACACAAGGAAAAACTTAATTATAAGATATTATACGAACGTACCCAATTAATATTCTATATTTTTGATAAAATGTCATTATCTAATTTATAACAATCATCATCGAAAGCAGTCTGATAAAATTTATCGTGAAAGTAAACCCGGTTATTACAGAGTTAATGTTGTGACTAAACTATGAGATAAGGGTGGTGCACCCTAGAATTTTTAATTTTTTGAACAATGTTATTATTTGTCATTACAATACATACATCACAATATTTTCACCCTTTTACCATCATTCCCAATTTTTTAATCAGCCATCGTTCACAGCGCTAGATTCCACTTTCAGTTATAGACCACATTCACTTTCAGTTAGAGACACACACAAACAATAAGTTATTTGACTACCAAAATATTCACAAGAAATAATTAATATGGCAAAACAACGTTTACATAGTCAGCTAGTATTATATAAAAAGTTCATAGACGAGTAATTATTTAAAGTTTTCGAGCAGAGCCACGCAGATGAAACAAGTGTAAATTAATTAATTATTCTGCTACGGTTTGTTATGTTTCCACTTCCATTTACTACTTTTACAACTTAGTTAACTTAACTCGTCTTAATATTTAAATTAAAATCTATTAATTGTATTGTATCTACAGATCTCATTAATTTTTGAAATCGATTACCATTTGTTCATAAAGCAGTTTCAATTTAGCATCGGGTTACTGTTTAATATACCGTCGTGTTAATGAACACCGTTAACAAGTTGTCGCCGCAGACTTGTTTATAGTATTCTGTATTAAAAAAATAATTACATGCGTTTAGGTCGATGCTGATGATAGTCATCAAGAAGTTCCTTTCTGTTCATTTAATTTTTTAACTGATTATAAGATAATGTAAATTCGATTAGAGCACAAGATATAACTCCTTGTGCTCTGTCTTCAGACTAGTAAGAAAACTAATATTTTAATGAAAATACCGTACTAGTACTATTTCACTGATCATACGCGTATAAAATTGTCATTGGCCCCACGACCCATTAAGTAACTTACCGATGAAATGATTTGATTGGTAGTGGTTATCGCTTTGAGTATTTACTTATTCAAACAGGAATCAATTGTTATCTATTATGTAAGCAAACTAACGTGAATATGTATTGTTCAAATAATCCGATTAACATGTAAATGGACATACCATTTACATGGGCATTCAGGGCAGTATTTACTCAGAACTTCAGTAAGAGGTTCGACTTATGCATTTAATAGTTGTTTCATCTCACGAGCGCGTTTTCCCCCTAGTTGTATGAGCGGTATTCATGCACATTGTTTCTGTGTACTTTAGTTCGTATCAAATAAACTAAAAAAACATTTAACCTATTTAATATATTTGTTGAAATTACAAGAAACATTTTATATCGAATGTAGAAAATTGATTTAGAAAGGTTTTAGTACCTATCACAAAATTGTGATTTTGAGCTTATAATATATTTATAACATGAAAGTGATGATGAATATTGGGTAGAAGAGTTTAGTGTTGACTCCACATAATATATTGAATATAAACTTTGAAATAAAAAAAATAGATAAATAGAAATGAGATTTTTTACTTACGTAGTTTTTGATTAATATAAAAGAATATTTACGCGATAATTATCAAAAAAACTTTCGAATCGAATCCGAATATTAGCTACCGCGCTGTACGCGACTAATAAATTACTTTAATCAACGATCTTTAAGAAAACATAATGTACATGTATATAATAGCTACTCATACACACAACTAACATGCAAATACAACACAACACGAAACACACTACGAATAGAAATATACTTCAAGCAATACACAAGAGTTGATAATAAATAACAAACACACTTGTGTCACAAGGTTAGGGATGGCATAATGCTAACATGCCAAAGCTGTGCTGTGCTGTTTTTTTGCTAAACCTGTGCATTAGCATAAAAACATTGTATGTACAGTGAAGTATTAAATCGACTTGTATTAAAAAACTAACCAAACTAAGATCAAAACACGTAACACGTATTTTACTAATTAGCAAGGGCGTGGACCTCAAGGTGTTTTTGATTCTACGTATTTTTCTAGAATTGTTTACACAATTTGTATTTGTTTTTTTTTCACAACTCAAAAGTAAAATATTAAAAAAAATTTACGTTATGCTTTTTTCATACTTTGAAATTTCATGATTTATATGTTTATGTATGTATGTTTTGTAGTTTTACTACTAACAACTTCCAATAACTCTGGGGACTACCACTTCCGCATTATTAGAGCAAGAGCCGCCGTCGATCATCAGCATCGGGCTTCATAATGCAATACAGACGTCAGCTCTTCGAAACACTGAAGTCAACAGAACTTAAAGAAATACTAGTATGTTGAAAATGAATTATTCAACTTTTGGAAACGCGATATTTAAGAAACGGTGATCTTAGGAAAAAATATAGAAACAGTTTTTGTAGATAATTTTATCATAAATCTTACTGTTCAACCGACAAATGCCAATTTTTTTTTAAATGTTTGACATTTACAAATTATTTTTTGTTAAGCAGCGAAGGGATCGATGGGGACTTTCAATATTTTATTTGTAATAGTGTTTCCAATAACTGTACCAATTTTTTAAATAGGATTTGGAGGCAAACGAGCAACGTGTCAACTAAAGCTAAGTGATAACCGCTGCCCATGAAAATCCACAATATCAAAGGAACTGTAGATGCGCTGCCGGGCTTTATGGATGGAGTACGCTCTTTACTTGAAGGAACCTAAGTAGTATTGGTTTGGAAACAGCGCTGGAGAGAGATCATTCAACAAGGCTGTTGTACGAGGCAGAAAGTTACATGAAAACCGCGCGGTAATGGAATGCCAACTATCAAGGTGGTGTGGATGAAATTTGGAGCTCAGTCGTGTTGTTCGATTACGAAACTCAGCGGCAGGAATTGTTCCAAACAATTCTTCGGAACACTCCCCATGGTAAGGACAGTAAAAACTGAAAAGGGAACTGAAGTCCCATCGCATCCCGGCGGGTCAAGCGGATCAGTAAGATATCGGTAGTTGACGATTGAGGTCGCTCTGTGTTATACGCGGTCAAATGGAAAATGCTGGTATTTGGGAGCTGCAGCCCAGAGATGCGAGTGTAGATAGATAGATGAGAGTATTCCATATGAGGTCAATAAACCTGCGCCTTATAGTGTAGTGTAAGCGATAGGCAGGCATAAAATACTGCTCCGCTCTACCAAGCAAACAAAGCTTTTTGGGTACCAACTTGGCTTTACCTTCCAAATGATCACGAAAATGGACGTTACCAGAAGAGACGTCAACATCGGTGTCAACTCAGGAGCATAATGTCATAAGCACAATAGGAGGAATTTTGTAGGGCCTACTCGACTCATGAATATCCAAAGACTGAGCACTTTACGCAATGATCTCTGGAGAAATTGGATTTCGCAAATAGAGAAATCTCCGCGCGGGAATTTTGCCGTATGGGATAACGAGTCATCCTCTTTGCGCAAAAATGGCAACGATAGGCTACAGAAATTTCCTTGTACAGCCTTGGCGAGAGACCAGAACACTCGAGTTCCAGGACGGAGGCACACTAGCCTCTCCAATGCTGGCCATGTGTTCCGACTTAGCCCCGGCAATAATTCTTTTCAAGGACCTGGAAGTAGAGTTATGCTTTCTTTTGCGGAAACTGGTATTTCCATCCCTTGTCGCTGACGCTTCGGCCCATGCTTGGTAACATTTCTGCTATGATGCTAACTTGCAGGAATGACCGACCAACGGCCGGGATTTACCGCCTATTGGTACCACTGACGACGGAACAAAGAGTTCCATCCCCTGAAGCACCACATCAGCAACAGAATCGACAACGGCATCAGGATCATCCAGCTTGAAGAAAACTTGCTCCGTGGAGGCATAAAAGCGCCGCATCTCCTCTCAGTCCGCCGATCTATAGTGCTAGAGTCAACGATGGACAATCGGTTGGAATCGTGGGCGTCTCGAAATAGGTGATGCAAAACATGATAGCTGTCCTGATGGACCACAGTCAGCTGAAGATTCAACAAGGAAGGCTTCTCAACATCTGGTATTCGCGTAGGCGAGGTGTCCAATTGTGCCAGCGTGAGTTGTGAGTAAGTCTGTATTCTATTTCGACTGGCCTATAACGTTAATATTTAGGACAAGGTGTAGTAACCATGGAAACTGTCTGATAACTGAGAAAACATCTTTTGATAGTTCCACAAGAAACTTATAGTATAAAATTCAGCTTTTATACTATGGCCAAACTATCGTAAATATCGTCATAGTATATGGGTGTCAGACTTCCCAGTCTATACTTTGTACGGTTACAGCCCCCGCTGTAACCGTACAAAGTATATGACAATAGACGGTGTGATTTCTAACATTATTCAAAATAAATAATTAAAACTGATCTTTTCACTTACACGAAGTTAAGTAGACTCCTTTGCTACCTGATATCTTTCGAACATACACACTTTATATTCTGGGATCGTTTTTATCTGTATCAAATACACAGAGAAAATTTCAGGCTTTATAAAATGACGAAGGTCAGATCGACGCCGGCTCTTGAGATATATCAGATACTAAACAAATTACTGAACGAAAATGTTTCGAGGCCTTTGGTCTATTAACTATTAGGACATATCAATTTAAAGCAATTAAAGCAAAAAAGGGCAACATATCTAATTAAATCGATTGTTATCTACTACTCATTACACTAAACAAACTTGATACGATCACTCACTGTCTCGGATCGGCTGCTACTCGCCGATGATGTCGGTTCGGGAAGCTTGAGTATTTTCATAGGATTTGCCATGACTGACGATTATTGTTAGCCGCTGTGTCTTTTATACACGATAATGGGTATATACGCTGTAAAAATTAGTGTACGTTATCAATCTCATGCCGCTATAAGATGTATAATTAAATAATTGCAATCTATAACAAGGTAAACGTTTGGTAGTTCAATTACATTTTAGGTCGTGCATATTTAATGTTCGATTCTCGTATACATGTTAAATTATTAAACAATTACAAAGGATATACATACTAAACACATTTGTTCTAAAATTTGCGATTTTTTAATATTTATTTTGAATTCCAAGAACTCAGATTCTGTATAAAAGTACAGAAAGTTATTGGAAATGGGTTCGGTCAGGTTAAATAAATATTTTGCAACATAAATGATAGTGTTTATGAAAATATTGGTTGAGAATATAGAAATAATACAAATCACGGAGATTATCACAAACCATTAACACCGCTCGGTTAAATTAAAGTCAATTAAAATCAATCAATCAATATGATAGTTTCGATAATATATTAGTTTCGACCAGAAAGTAGTTTCACCTTTTATCATGTTTCAGTAGATTACATAACATATTACTGAAATGTATCTATATTACATTAATATGTTTTGATCGTTTCAAGTATGACATTAACTTACGCAAGATATAAAATAAATCTAAAGCGTATCTTGCCTTGTTTATTTGATGTGTAAAAATTGCGATTTATATTGGACAATTTCTGGTTGGACTGAGGTCTGAGTAGACTATAAAACTACGACCTAAACAGTACAGTCAGCCAGTCAGACGTTGCACGGGCCGTCTTTTTCGGGTGAGTACTATCACTTCACAGAAAACTGGCTTGAAGTAGCTGGTGTTTATGATCCTGGTATTGGCCTGATGTGTGGAGTCCAACCCACACCCCTATAAGTCTGCACTTTCCCTCTTTTCTACATAAAAGTGGGCGAAGCGTGTGTAACTTTGTAACTATTTCAGATGTTTTATTTCCTTCACGTTTGCCGCGCAAGTGTTCTTAATACTAGCATTGCAATGGGATTGAAACAGTTTTTACCCCAGGGGTACCAAAACAACTTGGAGAATCTCCCTGCGGGCGTTTGCGCTTGGGCTCACACAAGGGGGCAGCGGGCAGCTCTGCGTATTCTGGGGAGGGCAAAAATCCGCTTGCTGCTGTAGGTCGGGGCAAACGAAGCAAAGGCGTTATCGCGGCAACCCCTGTCACGCTTGCCGTGGACTTTTGCAATATCAGGGGATTCCACTGCAACCTGCAAGCCGTCCACTACCATCTCGAGATAGCCAAGCCGGCCTTGCTTTTACTGATCGCTCGCAGAGTTTTCTTCCATATTAATGATAGGAGCATTGCTTGTGGCTTCTGTTTCAGCTTTCAGAAGTGGTAGCAATGCTAGCTTTAGAAATGCTAGTTATCAGATAATAGTTACTGATTGAGCCGAAGCTCGGCCTCTTGGGCACACTCGAAACAATACGGAATGCTGAACGCGTAAGGAGCAGCAGCCCAAGTCGAGGTCCCCTCTAGGGCGCCATTGAGCCCAGTCACTCCATAGAGCGTCCGTCGAAGCACGCTAAGAGTTCGGCGGCCGGATTATAATGATAGTACTCAAGCCGCGGCTCCCTCTCCCGAGGTAGCCCTCGAGCTAATTTACTCTTAAGGTGTAGGCTAGGTAGTTCTGCGCCCTACCCGGTGTAGCTGTAGATGCCTCTTCTAGGGAAACAGTGACAAGTCAGTCCCAAAACGAGCCCTCATTCAGTACACTCCCACAGCCCTGACCAGATCATCGGTACATATTGTGAGAAGCCTAACTGCACTACCTCGAACTGTAAAATCCCCAAAATGTAACGATATAATATCTCTTCTCTGTAAAGGGATTGTATGAAAACATGTAAGCATAAATGCAATTCTGAATATGTATGGACTCAATTGCGTGTTATTCGTCCGTTTACTGCTGTTAGTATCAAATCCGAAGGCCTCACAGTAAGAAATTAGCTTTCGAATTGTGTTATGCGAATGGAAAATTCAGCTTAAATTTGCAAATTTGTGTTATGCGATCCGATTAGATGATAATATTTAAAACCACTTGGAAAAATTATGTCCCAAATTGTTAATGGCTTGCTTTGCTTTAGCAATATTTGTATAAAGGTAATAATAATTTAGTTATTAAAATTAATTTATATATTATTTATTATTATTTAGTACAAAAATCTCAACAATCAAATAAATTTAATCCAATTTATTGTTACAAAAATGAAAGGGCTAGAGAGCGAACCTATGTGAATATACAGGATGTCCAGTAAATAGTACGACGTAGCTTGGGTTAATACATACCAAAAAACACAATATATGTATTGATGACCGCAAAATATTATAGATTTAGAGTTTCACAATTTTTCCCAAAATATCGAAAAATCTCTGCTATGAACGAGATTTTTAGGCATCTCGTAATGAATAAAAAATAAATTCTTTTCGAGTATTTCTTTTTATTGAGGAGAAACTCGTTCAGTGAAAGTTAAAAGAAAAAGGTATTTCTTAAAAACGTTTTTTTATAGAAATAGGAAAAAAGACATTAATTAGTAGAGTAACACTTCACGGATCATTTGATGTAAAAAATACTATAAGAGGATTTATCTATACGAGATGCCTAAAAATCTATTTCAAGGTAGAGATACTTCGATATTTTGGTAAACTTTGTGTAATTGTGAATCCGTAACATTTTGCAGAACACATATTGTGTATTTTTGGTAGGTTTTTTTGAGCCAAGCTATATGGCTATATACCGGCTGGTAAGCATAATTTTTGTATGACATATTAAAAACGCAGGGCAATATCAAGAGTACTCGTAACCGACGGTCATTAACGAGTTGATATATCTGTCTGATAATATTAATAAATATTTAAAATATACAAACAAATCATAAACTTAATTAATACCTACATTAATTTTATATTGAAGTAAGTTTTCGCGTCAAGCTCTTACCGTTAACTGAGGGATAAGGTCTACCTAATTATATATAGAATTACGCTACTAGAATTACGAAGCAAGTGCTTTGAGAAATTTTAAAGAAAATATCATGAAAAGGAAACCTTTAAAGTTTATAATACAAAATTGAGCGACATTGTGAGTAAAAGGTAGCGTATGACGATCCGCTTCGAAGAAAAATGCTTAGATGTAATTTACTATGAAAGAACAGACAGATTTGTGTGCGTGGAAAATTGTAAACCCGTATAACCCTCTGCGGCAAGGAAAAGATCAATTTTTTTTACTTTATTTTCTAAAACAATAATTACTACCCCATTGTCTTCCTCCGCTTTATATAGATTTTCCATACAAAAGTATTTTATCCTTTAGCGAATGAAAGGAAAGCTTCTTATGATTTCTAAGCAAGGGTGCTTATATTCGTAATATCCTTTAAAATAATTAAAATGTACATCAAACAATAACGCAAGGATTCCATACAAATGTATTGAATTGTAAATAAAAGAATCGGAATCTCAACAATAAAAATTAATGATATCAGGTATTTAATCAGATTATCAATTAAAATATAAATTAACAATAATTATTTAGTTGCTTTAGGCATATAGAAGAAGAAGTGCCAAATGGTAATCATTTATATCTGCTTACCCATCTGGGTTATGTGGGCATATGGGTGTTTATATTTTGTTCTTATTAATTTAAAGAAAAATTATTAACTTGCTTTAAATTCTATTTCCAAATCTGGCTTATTTATTCGGCAAGGGCGAAACACAAAGAGCGACGGTAACTAATAAGACATAGCGCAATAATTGAGGCTCATTTCTGAATAGAATTATTGACAACTACAATAACTCAAAGGAAATGCAACAATACCTGTTAAGTTAACGTTGTACTTAACGTTAACTTAACAGGTATTGTTTAAGTTGCAACCGTTAATTAACCGTTCGTAATTACGAATACAAGAACAAAGAAAATAAAGGAAAGAAAGGCAATGTGATCCCTGGTTGAGGGGTCTGTGAATAGAATTTACAATCGATATTTGATCAAAAGAACCTTTTTATTGTGTCCTTATAATCTGCTTACTTGCTGAGACAAAAGAAAAAATATTATGTTTTAAGAGGATTAACGTAAAGGCGAGACTTTTTATAACCTTATATTGTACATGTATTTGGGGATGGAATTGGAATGAGAGGGAAACGTACTAATTAAATTCAAATACATTACTAAATGAAAAAAACATAGGCAGAAAGTACTGCAGACAGAAGTGAAAATTCAAAACAGGTGAGAATACGCGTCAATAGTTCAAACATACATAAATAATCAACAAAAAAACCCTTGCATCCTGCTTAGTAATAAAATTTCAAATTGATTAAAGAATTTTTTTTACAAAAACAAAACCCACTTCAAAAAATATATATTCAATAACAACAAATACACTAAAATATGAAAAATAATTATACTCAATTAAACATAAGAATCAATTCTTAAATCATAGTTATTTTCGGAGAGGAGTGGATTTTAGTAAGTCCTATAGTTTTGCCTACGTAAGCCATGAAAGTAAAACTCAGCTTTGTCATATTATGCATTAATAGGAATAACTCAAAAACTACTCGTCGGATCTTGACTAGGACCAAATAGCGAGCACTGGCTGTCGAACAAAATAAGAATCATCGAAATCGGATAATAAATCTAGGAGTAATCGATGTACATACATAAAAAAACCTAACGAATTGATAACTTCTTCCTTTTTGAATTTCGATTAAAAATATATGAAAAAATGTCCAAAGTGTTCCAAATTCAAATAAACATGTTGCTGACGCGTGTTGATCACGCGTTTTGAGCACGTTGTTGTTTCCCCTACCAAATATCGCCGAAGAAGTGCTTACTTCTAAAATTCTTCGACTTTGTTTCTGAGATAAATTCGAACAATATTAACCGTCAAGTTAAAGAAGTGGTATCAAACAAAAAAAATATTTGATAAAATTCAACATAGCATCTAACCTTAAAAGCTACAATATGCTAAAAATATTTTGACACCGTCAGTGTTTCTATTCAATTCTGACCTTCTATTTCAAGTTCGGTCAGTCAGCTCAAGGGAAAAGTGAATAAATAAATGCTATACCGAATACAGACTATTCTTAATATTATAATTCTAATAAATTATAATTCTTCAATGACCATTCCTACTTAACATTAGGAGATTTGAACAATTGCTTTATACAAAGGCGATGTGTGTATGTATACATATGTATGTATATTTCATATAGACTCAATGATTTCGATGAAATTCTCAGGAAATTTTTAGATTGGTCTCAGTAGGCCTATGACCTGATGAAGTTTGGTAACAATCAACATAATAATTGCTACCCGGGCGAAGTCTAGACGAACAGTCATAGGCGTCGTTGGAAAGATAAAATGTAAATGCAACATCGCTGAAATATAAGTGCTTATGTCTCTCTAATATCTTTTACGGATTAAGCAAATACTATGTTAAAGCTAGCGCGTTTAAAATTTAAGTGATGTTAAGTTAAATCAATGTGTTTCGGTTTTAGATAAGAGGAAAATTTTGAGCAATCTTTACAATAATTCAAACAAATTAGCTCATTATCATCGATAAACCGAGTAATTTTATAACTTTTAATATTATATTAATAATAGATGAGTAACTTTTGAACAAAATTTAAGTACAGATGTAGTATAAATTATCATCGAAGTAAAAAGTTCATACTACGTTAGTGAATTAATAATTAAAACTCTATAAAACTACAAACAACAATTCGCAACAAATATTTAATTAGGTTCAATCTGGAAACGAAAGCTATCGATTGTGAAAATCTGATTTTTAAAAATCTGAAGTTCTGATGTAAAAAACCCAAAAAAATAGATATGGAGGGAGAGGAAGAGAGAGAGAGAGAGAAAGAGGGGGAGAGGAAGGGAGAGAGAGAAAGGAATAAAGAGAGGGAAATGGGGAGAGAGAGAGACTCGAATTTGAGTTTAATTTTTTTTGCACGCGGTTTAACTAAAACTTTATGTTCTGGTTAATTTTTAAGATAATATAAGAAAAAATTATGTTAACAAAAAGAAAAAGAAAGAATGAGATAGGGTACGATTTATCGACGATTCGAATGAAGAAGGAAAAAACGATAGAGAGAGAGAGATAAATTGAAGCACTTAAGTGTAGTAAAGATAGAAATTATTCAATTAAATTTAAAAATAATATATACTTTTTCGTTTTTTAAAATTCGTATTCACACCGTCTCAAGTAAAGTTTCACTTCAAAAAATACAAGCGAATTGAGAACCTCCTCCTTTTTTGCAGTCGGTTAAAATGAATCGAGCGTCTAAAAATCTAAAACAAACAACGCAACATCACGGCCCTGCGAGAAAACTCATGATTCCTACATATAATCCGAAACAATACATGGCCGGCTTAGTTGATAACAAGAGTACAAGTGATTAACTGCATCGACTTTAGCCGTCGGAAGTTGCGCATTTGTTTAATTACAATAAAGATGACAAAAACTACATAAATTCTTCCTTCAACGCGTTGTTTTACACCGGGTGGATTAATTTTTGTAAAGGTGTGACAAAGAAACTTTAAGATCATTCGAACACCAAATAAAAACATTTAATAACCATAAATCATGTTAGTTAAAATAGCACAAACAGGATAAACTGAACAACAAGTTGCCGTGAACTTTGCGGTTAAACAACAATTTTATATAAATTGTTTTAAAAAAATGAGCAAAATAATCTATTATTTAAAAAGTACATAAATTAAAAACCATCAATCACGAAACTAGTGTTTTTCTTAATTTAAGCTGTATCTTGCTCCTCTCCATAAAATTTACGTGGATATTGAGATATTATGGTCAAACAAAGTCTTAGTAATTACATATTGGTATTAAATCATGTTTTAAAACAAAATTACAGGTTTATACACAATATCTTATTTTTTAAATTGCGTATTAACATTAAAAACATATTTTATGTTCGGATAGGTAAATTTTAAATCATTCCTATGCTCAATAACTTTGTTATATTTTGTTTTTGATGTTTCTTTATGTCGGTTGCAAAATATCTTCGTTATTTTTAAATTTTTCTTAGTATTCTAAAGTACGTCGGCAAAAATCGTCTCTTAATTTACACCGCGGCAATCACTCTTACTACCGTCGTCCGTCGGCAAATTATTTCAATTACATTTTACACCGATCACTGAAATTATGTCACTGTCCGATTACTTTAACTTTCGCGTATACCTTTGTCTTTGTCTTTGTTGTAGGCGTTCAGCAAGTTATTGTCATCTATATTTTATTTTTACAATCGTACTTATAATCCTTGCTAAAAACTTTCTAAGTTTGCCGTGTATTCTGATGTCCGACGGCAAATCCTTATCAACTACTTTTACATGTTATTTTATGACTAGAAAAAACACAACGTTTACTGGGGATTCTCTTACCTATATTTGTGAATTTAATTTAAAAAATCGCAAATTTTTTGGCGAACATGTTATAAAAGCGCATATCTTAACACACAAAAATAATGAACTATGATCTAAATCAACATTAAAATAGATTTTATCGTTAACAGTTGCTAAGAAGTTTGATTTCATAACTTGGCGGTTAATAACGTCTTTGAGCTCATCCAAAACTAACACTTTTGAATTACAGTTTGCGAAAACTTTTTCTTAGTCTACCTACTTACCTTTTTATACACGAACTTTAACTGCCGGTATCATAAAAGAACTTGCACTATAAACCAACAAGAAATAAAAGATAATGAAAAGTACTAAAGTTTTAAAATTAGTTTACGTGATGAGACGAAAAACCACGGCGATGCAATTTACCACCCGACAAAGATAATTTATAATTTCCATTTTATTTAAAAATTAAAAAATAAATTATGACGAGACTTGTACTAATCGCGACAGTGGCAGCGGGGTCAGTTCGAACGCGATCGTACTTCAACCCTGCCTCACGGATAGTGTGAAGCTTCGGAACTGCCTGCCGTGGCTTGATTGCGCCAACCACCTGCGCAGGGGGTCATCCTTCATCAATCCCGCCCACCTGTATATTTGAGGACCAATGGTTCTTTCTAGAAGCGCGCGAAAATCAAATTCGGTCCAAAATCAGTACAATGAACATTTCCAACAGATTCTATTGACTTGTAAGTGTGTGTTTGATATTTAACTTGTATTTAAATTTTTCTGAATCGAATAAAAATATGAATACACAACCTATTAATTGTTAATACTTACGACAATTTAATAAATAAATATATTACCTTGTTAGCATGACTTTTTAAGTAATAAGTGCTTAATGGTGAAGTTAAAGGAAATTAACAACATGAATCTTCTACGAATCATGTAAGTTTACGTACGTTCATAATAGGGTAGTTGACGATTTATAAGAAACAGGCTTATATTGTGGCTTGTGGTCTATTTTATCCAAAAATTTTAATATTTCAGTAATAAAACAACATGAACATATTTTATTTAGAAATTTTATAAACATTTTAACATTTCGTAACCAAAACGCGTCAAGCTGTCTGTCATTTGAGTCGCCATGACAGCTTGACGTTTTGTTTGTCTATCTATATGGATGTTCCGAGTAATCTCCGAAATGACTGAACGGATTTTGTGGGACTTACACTTTTTTTTTACTGTAGAAGGTGGCAAACGAGCACGCCGTTCGCCTAATATCAAGTGATCGCTACCCATAGACATCTGCAACAAGCTAATGAGTTGCAGATGCGTTGCCTACCTTTAACGGAAAATGGTTATTACCCTTTCCTATGCATCCCCTCCACCTTCTTCTTAGCAAAGTATGGGAAGGGGAAGAGGACAAAAGAGGATTAGGCTTTAGGCTTTAAAAAGTATTAGGCTAGGCGCCCTCTGCGCTCTGCCTCCTCAAACCCGGTGAATCTGTAAAAGACTCCTCTAGGTTAACAGTGACATGTCAGTCACAAAAAAAGGAAGAGGACTAGAATTTTGGAAAAGAACGAAGAAGAAGAAGTTTTTTATAAGAATAAAAACCTCTCTATCCCTTGAATTTGTTGTTTGGTCGACTCAGAATAAGATAAACCTTCGTATAAGTATGTGTATGAAAAATTATTTTATTGATTCCTACGCGGACCAAGTCGCGGGATCAATTATAACATCAATAGGGTAGTTGACGATTTTTAAGAAACAGGTTTATATTGTGGATTAAGGTCTATTGTGTTTACCAGTGGATGACGTCACGCGCTCTGATTGGTGTTCGTTGTCACGTGACTGATGACAGCAAAATCGCAGTTTTATTTCTCAAAAATATAAATGATTATTTGTTATTTTAATTGCAACCATTTCTTTTTTACATATTTAGAACGTAAACTACTACATATACAAAAACTGCCATTTTTCTTCATACTGTCAATTATCTTAATACTGCCTATTATCAACTTTTAATTTATTTTAATACTGATAGTCAAAAATGAATAAACTTTTATTTGAATTGTATTAATTAGAATTTTAACATCCCTTTCAAACGTTATGAAAGGGGAAGTTTGAGGATTTTACTGCGAATGCAATGGATGGCCGGGAGTTTGACCACGAGTTGGTGGCTTTGCAAGTCCTTAGTATCTGTTAGTAATCTACGTCTCATACCTTGTTAAATGTTTAACTAACTCTGAAGTTAAACATTCTGTTGAGTTATTGGTGTTATTTAATTAAAGCTACATCTAGATAATCGCACTATGTAATAAAGTTAATAAAAGCAGCTTAATTAACTTTAGTGTGGGAATAATTGAAAAATACTAAAAACATTATTTCGAATTACATATGATATATCATTCTTCGAAATTGTTTTTTTATGCAGTACCGAAAGCTTTTAATTTTCAGTTGGACTTAAAGGTCCAGAGTCAACATATTCCGCTGCAGTAAATAATTACCCCATATATACTTATCTTACTAAAAAATTCCATATATTTCCGTCAGGCAATGTGCCTAAGACTCTGGTATCTCGGATTTTATCAGATTGTTAAGTTACATCAAATGCAATATATAGTAAAGTATGTGATGAAAATATTGTAGGTCCTAACAAACACAAGATAACAAAAGTAAATAATAATAATTATGTCTTTAATGCATTCTCTTTCCCATGTTGACTTAATTTTTTTTTATGGAAGAAGGTGGCAAACGATCAAGGGAATCACCAGATGTTAAGTGAGCGCTGTCCATAGACATCCGCAACTTGTCCGCAACAAGCAAATGTGTTGCAGTTGCGTTGCCTACCTTTATTGACAGAGGAGGGCATAGACAGGAATATTTCCCCGTTAACACCCTCCCCGTCCAATCCTCTTCCCGTTCTCATCATATCCTCAGGAAGAAAGGGTGGAAAGGGGAAGAGGACTGAAATTAGGCCTCCGGCACCTCAATCATCAGACGAAACGCAGAGTACGTCTACTTCACGCCTGTTTTCTGTGAGGTCGTGGTATTTCACCGGTCGAGCCGGCCCATTCATGCAACAGATGTTGTTGCGGGCTTTACCACTGTTACTTTCACTGTCACTGTCACTTATATAAACTAATCTATAAATCATTTATTTATTTATATTCGATTGAAATATAAATCCTAGCTTATATATTTTCACATGCAAGTAACCGGCACAATTTAAAAAAAAATGAATGTTGTTGGACTTAGATGGATTTAAACTTCGCAGTAAATTGGTAGGGGGAGGATATAAGTTGAATCATATAAGAGCAATACTAGTCAATAGTTTGATTAATTGGAGGGAGCTTGTCTTTTTTAAACTTTTTTCATTGAAGCAATAGAACAAGTGGTTTTCTTGATGATGTGACCAGTATTAATGTAGAAAAATAAATCGTAAAAAGTTTTTTTTTTGTTTCAGCTTGTTTTTTTTTTATTATATTTTAGTTATCGCTTTCAATATTTTCTTTATAAGTTCATATTGCATAGGCCTGTTAATTATTCGAACTTAGTGTCCATCGCTTGGTTTGAGTCTTACTTTATTGATAAAATCTGTTACATCGAGACATGCATGTACACGAATCTAATCTACGCATTTCAAGGTTTAAGAAAAGGTTTACATAATTGTTATATTTGGTATGTCTTGATACATATACACGGTTATTGAATGACAGCCATCAGGGTGATGTGGACTGAATTTGGAAGTATATTGTTTTGAACGACGCCAAAACATCTAATATTTCTTAGCATGAAACTTGCTCTAATTTATCTTAAAACTTACAGTTTTTACTTTTATTGACTTTGTTGTTACAATGATTTCATTTTGCCACTGATTTATATTTATAATTCATAAATAAAATACAATGGTCTCAAGATTTAGCCTCTTACATTTATATAATATTTTAAGATGCGCTTGATCGCAACTCGAGTGACTGTAACTAGCGCCATGTTCTAAAGAGGATCTTTTACGATATGCTCAGCCTTACTCACTACTAAGGCAGAGCGAAGGACTTAATATTTAGAAAGGAGGGAGAGACTTAATATTTAGAAAGCCAACTACCATTTAGAACGTAATACCAGCGATAATTGCATAAGGAATGAAATTTAAAAAGTCAAAGGCATTTGAATTACTACTTTCCTTGAATCTTAGCTTTTTTATATTAACGACTGCACATATGTATGCAGATCTATATTTCATGTACATGATTTACCTATAAATCTATATAATTCATAAGTTTGTTTAAACCCTAAATGTCTCAGAATTTATCAGTATATTGAGAGTCTAGTGAATTTATGATATTTTAAAAAATAGTAATAAGCGCTAATACTTAGAGAACTAAGAAGTGATCAAAGCTGCAAATTAGTTCGAGATAAATCGTGTTTGCTCAAGCTTATTTGACTTAACGCAGTGTGACGACTGATTTTCACAACCCCGTAATTTTATGTGAAAGATTTTCACAGCAATCCATTCGGGCGCACATAATGGCTTAGTCCTAAATAGAATAGATAGTCAAAGCAACAAGCCTACACGTACAGGGTGTCAAAAATAAAAAGGATGTATAATGATAGAGCAAAGATCTCTAAGTATGTAGTTGACATGTACAAACATCTGACTATAAATGTACAAAATATATTGAAGACTTTTCGACTTATTTGAAAAAAAAAGTAAAAAAACCTTTTAAACAAAAACAAAACCGTTTTCAAAAAAACTATATTCAAACACAAGAAATGAACTCAAAAGTATAAAATAATTATACGCAATTAAACATAAGAATCAATTCTTAATCATATTTATTTTTGGAGTCGGTGTCAGCTGTGTTTGGTAGCGATCTGATCAACATATTTTGTGGTACCCAGGCGAAGCCGGGGCGGGTCACTAGAATAGTATAAAGTTCTTTTGTAAAATGTTTTCTTAAGGCATCCTCGTATATTGGTATTTCCTTAGCTAACGCTGACACCGACTCCAAAAATAAATTAAAAAAAAATGCGTAAAATTATTTTATACTTTTGAGTGCATTTCTTGTGTTGGAATATAGTTTATTTGAAGTCGGTTTTGTTTTTGTTTAAAAGTTTTTTTTTCTCAATTTTTAGTGAATCTAATTTATATGGGGCTTTTGAAATCACTAGCGCGAAGTTTTTACTTACTTTGTAGTTTAAACTTTTGATATCTTCTAAACTATTGGTCAGAATGATATAGTTTAAGGATATAGTTTACAATTATAATCTACATTAAATTCTCTTGATAACTAAGACATTTAAATGGATAAGGATTCATACCGAATACGAATACTCGCGGAGTAAGTATCGAGTGCGTTTTATTTAATGTTTCCTGAGATAAAATGGTTATTGTGAGACAACTATAGAAGATAGATATATGTCATTGCGGTCTTTTATTTAGCTTATATAAAGATCTACAATAATTTCATACATCATTTTAATGTAGGTCCTATAGTTTAACCTGCGTAAGCCAAGAAAGTAAAATTCATCGTTGTCATATTATGCATTATTAAGAATAACTCAAAACTACCTTTCGGATCTTGACTAAAATGGGACCAATCGACAAGGATAAGCTTTCAAACAATAAAAGAATCATAGAAATCGGTTCACCAGGAGCTGAGTTCTGAGGTAACAAACATAAAAAAATACACACGAATTGATAACCTCCTCCTTTTTGAAGTTGGTTAAAAAATACTTAGCACCCAAAGTAAGCTAACGTTGATCCGGTAAGTTTGGTTGATGTATGGTATGATGAAAACATGATTTATTTGGCCAAAAAATCTGACACACGTTATTTCCGAACAACCTGTATATTAGTTCTCACCGAATGCATTAAATACTTAGTTTATCGCAAATTTCAACGTGAGGTTAATCGAGTTAACGTCAAAGGCGGTGAGATGCGAGAGCAAGAGAGTGCGAGTGTCAATCGAATCTCACTACTCGATTTATGTTTGTTCGCCGTGAATAGCGTAAATTCAATAGGACGTACTGACAACGTTGGCATAGTTAGGCCTGAATCGCACTAGCGGCTAGTGTATGCGGCGTTCGGTTCCGGCAAGTCGAAGAATATACGGTCTGCCGCGCCACCACGTTCAGTGCTTTTATAAGAAATGGGCATGACAGACATCGAAGAAGTTGTTGCAGTTATTTGTTTATATTATCTTGAATAAAGTTATCAGAAATATTCTATATATCTTCTAAGTGCATGAAAGGAATGTGGCGCGCCAATACACTTAACCGGCGCGGCCCGCCGCAGCTTCAAGAATATCGGAACGGTTGACGGCTGGGTGCAAGTCATTGCATCGAAATCAAGCGGCTTCATATAGAATTTGAAGTGCGATTTTCCGCAATGGAACGCCAAGTCGCGGCCAGCCGCTAGTGCGTTTTAGGCCTTAGATCAACCAAAATTAAATTAAGAAAAAAATATAATACGTGTGTCAAATGTCATTTTATTTAACGTACGCCGTATTAAAAATATAATAAAAAATCCCTTTATAATTTTTATTAAATTACATAATTTATATTTTCCTATTATAATCTCAAAAATTATGTAGTTGTCACTGTTAAAGTTTACGTGAAACTCGTCGATCATGTTGACGTAAAGTTGTCAATTCAAATTGACATAATTGATGCTCGTACTCGCAAAATAATCGAAGCGACCAATCACGAGCGTGAACGTTCTTACTGTTGAGTGTAACCGTTGGTAACCGTCGTCGATGTTCGATAGCGAAGATGTTAAAAAACTCGTTAAAAAACGTCGCACTCACTGTTTTATTTAATTAAATACTACTATTAGAATATTATTAGTACAAATCGACATGTCGGGAGCTGAAATACAGTTATCGAAACAAAACGTTATTTATATTAAGGACTGGCTGTTGCCCGTGGCTTCGCGTGCATTCGTTTCTCATTTTCCACACTGGAAATTTTTGAAAGATGATTCCGCGTATAACATATCAATAATATTATAATATAAAAGAAGCAGATATGCCATTAGCGGTCGAAATATAAAGATCGAAATCGAAAAGCGTCCTAATTAATTCGCTTTTTCTACAGCTTACGTCATTTGTGTTTACATTTACGCTTAAGTGACAAACACTAGTTGCCATCTTTCCTCTTAAAACATTTTTGATCGTTAATAAAATCACAAATATTGACTTGACGGCAAATTAACGTAGGTCTCAGGGCTATATAAAACTGAACAAACTATATAAAGAACAACCTTTGACTCTTGTACGTACGAGTTGTAGTACGAACGACTATGTACGAGTACGTTATAGTAAAGAAGACTTCTCAGATGTGCGCCAACGGGAAATCTGCTTGTAGTTGTTAAAAGTTTGAAGAAGGATCGCTTGTGTTTTAATTGAATGTTTCATAAGTATTTTTCTCTCGTACGACATTTTCCGTCATAGGTCTTTGTCCATCTTTCGCAGATGATTTCTGCAGCGTCATGGAAGTGGATCACACTTGCGCTTGTTCCTAAACAAACCGATGCGAGAACTGGATCGATGACCGCACCGTTGACAAGTGTGATTAGTATTTCCAGGAGGTGTTGCGTTGTTGTCTGGGTTGTGCCTTCGTATGCGTTTTCGGGCCAACACCCCCAGGTCCCAGTCAGACTTTATTGAATTTATATATGTGTATATTTATAGCAACTATATTTCGAATACGAAGACTTATATGTTTGTTATAAAATATTAACATAATATGTTTTCTTTATATTTTATATCACGGTAAAAGGTTATTATTATTTAATTTAAACCTCAAATTTCCATGAAAATTGTTGTTTGATTTTTAAATATGGATTAAATATAAAACAATAAAAGGATATAGCTTACATAGACCCGTTCTAAAACTGCAGAGTTCACATGAAAACATTCGGCGTGACGTCAGAACATGAATATATAGTTTTGTGCTCGCGAATCTATCTGGAATTAATTCTATTAAGATGACATGTAATTGCTTTAATTAAAATTTGGCTTAATAATGATTGGCAATGGTATAATCAGCTTGTACTAAATACCCTAACGAATTTTGTGATTATTTAAATCAACATAAGAATATAGCAATTGAGTAGAGGGTGACTTGTAAACAACTTTCCTATTTTTGAAGTTAAAACTTCATTAGCCGCATTGATCGATTTTAGTAGCAGTAAAACTTAGCGATAGCGCTGGTAGTCGTACTCTACGCAAATATTCTAGTTTGCATAGTGCTTCGTTTTAATTCGAATAAATCTTGTAGAGTCATAATATAATTAAAATTGTTATCCAAGAGCGTACTTCAGAATATCCAAAATTAGACCGAATGGTAGAGCTATTGACAACTCATTGCAATAAAAAGAAAATGATGCAACCGGCATTAAAAACTTCGTTTCTACAATCGCTTCAAATTAAAAAGCTTAAATTTAATATTGTGATACAAAAAAAAATCAAAAGAAATAAGTTGTTTCTTTCTTTAGATCTTTTTATTATATGGATGTTATTTTTTATTTTTAAGTTTTCACTTCCAAAGACTACCTATACTTGTTTTAATTCATACCGTTGGTTCTAAATTGTGGCAGAACTTTTAAGTGTGTATTAAACTGAAACCTGAACTTATTTAAAATAAACTTAAGAGCTACAATGGATCACTCATGACTGACAACTACAGCCGACTCTTCACACGTTATATTATTGAACTGAACTACTATTGTCTAATGTATGAATTTCAAATTAAATACACTATTCTTACCACTTGATGTTCCGGAATGAAATTTTTTCTCCTCTGGGATGAGTCATAGTACTTCGCTGGCATGGGATCCTCCCCCGACACCGCGCGTTGATAGGACAGCCGCCTCCCTTTGCAGTCCGTTGTCGGTCCATACGATGCATGCTCGGGTATGCTCGAAAAATCCTGATACGAATGACACGACTGCACCTCTCGACTCTTTTCATCTTGCATCACCCGTTTGAAGTAGTTTGTTAGACCTTCGCTTGCTAGCCACGTCACTCTGAAAAGTTTATTGATATGTTGAGAATATCTAAGTGCTTTATATAGAATGTTTTTAACTGTTCAGGACAGTGTTGGAGATTTTGCAACTTCCAATGTAAGTCAACCTCATATCTATATGATCATTCATATCAAATAGGGTTCAGCTTAGGCTGGAAAAGAAGAAAGAAGTTTAAAGATAATTCTCGTATTTGGGAATAATTTATCCTTATGTCTTTGTGTTGATTATTGTTTTATATTCAGTTTAACATCAGAAGTTAAACAGTCATTTGATTGAAGATTTAATTGGTACGTCAATTGATTACAAAGCTTTCAGCTTGGCAGTAAAAAGTTTATATCGCTTCACAATTAACGCCACGCGACAGCCTTTATCGTTAATCACCCGTTTGCATAATTTATTTGACAATAAATACGGGCTCATATTTGTTA
>JWHW01025777.1:167837-180122 GCA_000931545.1 Papilio glaucus | reverse complement strand
CGAGACCTTTCCAACGAATGCAAAACCGTGGAAATCGGTTTGTGCGTTCTGGAGTTATAGCGTCAGGAAGGAAAACCCGACTTATTTTTATATTATAGATACGAGAATTGCTCGTTTCAAGGTATTAGGTTAGATAAGTTTATATTTTTAACTCTTTACTCTGAACTTTCTCACCTACAGAGTCATTGTCAGTTAAACCAGAAGAGAACACGGTGCGCAAATGGTACACAAGGTTTACCAGTTTTAGAATTTAATAGCAACGGGAAAAAGTAGTTTTAAATATAACATGAAATATATACCTACTCTATTTTTATTATGTAGTCGAAAACAAGAAAGTCGAACAAAAATATTTTTCAACATACAAGAATAATTTACTAATTATACAATTTGTATCAATCAAGTGATCAGACTATCACGATTTCAATTGTAACATTAAATTGCTTGAATTTACTGAGATCTGCCATCGTCCGTTGAGCGCGGCTCTAATTGAAGTGAGGCAGCTAATGGAATTGTAAGTCTCAATCCTAATGTCAGACAACAATGTTCAACTTCGCACTAAGCACAGGCGAAGTGTCCCATGTTTAATTATGTTCACACTACAACCTTATGTTTGCTCTATTCAGGTGTTCTGTTTTATTTACATTTATTGAGAGTTTGATTTTTGCCACTTCCTATCCACCAATAAATATTGAATTTTAAAGTATTATAATATTTGAATGTAGCGAATAATAGAGAAGGTGGTCACTTTTTAGAAGTTTGGCATTTTAGTTACTCGTATTTGTTGTTAAAATTATCAGGCCGTAAACTAGACCTAGGGAAATGTATATGTTTTTTTAAGGAAGAAAACATAATTTTTTTATAAGGGGTCACACGAGCGGCGGGAGCACCGAGGTGATCCTTTATATAAAGGAAAAGGTTCACAGCATAATTGTAAAATTTACCGAGGAATCAGCCTTTTCAGCATTGTGGGAAAACTTTATGCTAAAGTACTGATTGAAAGAGTCATGAAGTAAACAAAAGAGAGAATGTGGGATGTGCAAACAGGTATTAGGAAAGGAATGGGTTGCATGGATCAGATCTTTTCTTTACGTGTGATCACAGAAAAGTTTCTAGCTGTAAACCAAAAATCTTTCTGCGCTTTCGTAGATTTAGAAAATACCTATGATAAAGTTAAAAGATGGTCAACTTTAGTTGAGTTTGGATTGAACAGTGACCTTATACAAGGATTAAAGTCTCTTTATAAAGATTCTACTGCTTGTGTTAGGATTAACGGGGCATACTCAGACTGGTTTAGTATCAATAAAGGTATATGACAGGGCTGTGTAACTGTTCCCCGTGGCTGTTGCAGATTTTGAACGACACATACAGGGAATACGGGGCTATAGGTACAGTAGTGAGGAGTCAGAATGTGTCTATGAAGGCTTGTCTGGCAATATACAATGCTGTACCAGACCCCACTAAATGCTGTTGAAATGCGATCCTTAAGAAGTAGTGACATTGAATGAATCAAAATAAAAAATAGCATTGTAAGGGAAAAGTGTGGCTTAAAAGTGAATGTTGTGACTAGAATTGAGAAAGGTATGCTTCGGTGGTTCGGGCATGTTGAAAAGATGAATGAAGAGAGATTATCGAAACAAATTTATGTTCTTGTCTCTAAAAAGCTGGGTGTACTCACTTACTCACACTTACCGATCGACTTGATACTCTGGCTTTGCGGAGGGACTTTAGTTCTTTCTGCATTTTTATCGTATTTACCACGAGGAGTGTTCCGAAAAACTGTTTGGAACGATTCCTACCACCGAGTTCCGTCATTGGACGACACGACAGACCGCCAGGTACCATCCACACCACCTGGATGGCTGACATTCCTCAACAGTGCGGTTTTCGCGAAATTTCCTCCCACGCACAACCGCATTGTGGAATGGTCTGTCCTCGGCGGTATTTCCAAACCAGTACGACTTAGGGTCCTTCAAGAAGCGAGCCTATCTCTTTATAAAGGCCGGCAACGCATTTGCAGTTCCTCTGGTGTTGCAGGTGTCCATGGGCGTCGTTGAGCACTTCGGTGTTCCCACCGCTCGTTTGCCCCCCTCTCTTATAAAAAAAATATTATGTAGCAAAAGTGAGTGGCAGTGGGGACGCCCTAGGAGAACTTATATCGATTAGATTAGTGACTTATGAAAAAAGGGCGATATATACGATGTATATCTTTTGTCTTTACTTATTTCTTAAGTCTTGAGACTTAACTTATTTTATTTTTTTGTTAAATGGTGATACACTTTTTGATTGTGTAGATAAATGTATATAGAGCGATAATTACAAAGTGCCCTCAGGCTCGCTGGGTCGATAGCGGCGTGGGCGGAATCCACGTGAGATCGGACGTGTTTCAGCCTTGCTCGCGAAATATATTTTATGAGCGTGTGGCATCCGCATGCAGTCTTGTACGTCCGCATGTTGCTGACAGCCGTCAGATGTATTTTGTTTCTCTTATAAAATTAAAAAGTATGTATGTTATGAAAGAAAATACGTTCATACATAATATATTATATTAAAAATAAACTTTCTTCACTAACTGTTTCGCTGCGCAATATCAATAGATATACCTCGACAAGTACGCTATACAGTCTACGGTTCTTTAATTAAATCACACTTATTATATTTGATTGAAGTCGGGGACAGTGCCACAAAAACTAAACCGAAGGAACAACAGATCAAACAAAACAAGTTTGGTCAAAACTCTGTTTCAGTATCCATATTTCACACCTTGTGACGAGATTTATAATGAAACCAAAATAATGACCATCAATCAACTATATAATTATAGTACACCATCATACTTAGAAAAATGATTAACACCAACAATTTATTCACTAGCAAGTTACGGTAAGAACAAATTACGATTAAAAAAATATTACCTTTGAAGGAGTGCAACTATATACAAACTAACTTTCACATAAGAAATGTGAGCTTTAATATATTGTAACTGAAGTTGTCTGATGATATATTGAAAGATTTAAGAACAGAAAACTAGAAAAAAGTATACATTTGGCGGGAACCAACGTATTTATGGCCACTGTGTTGGACTTACAATTGTAATTGAGTGATTTGCTCATGTAAATAACGTAAGTATTTATTGAGAATAAATTCTTTAAACCCAACCTAAACATATCATCATTCATTTTCAGTAAATCGTCAATTTGGGGAGGAAATTTATCTGAAATAAACACAATTGTAACGTTCATTTTTGTACACAAGCTTAGTAGATCGGCTTTACCAAAAAAGTAGCACTATATCACAGAAGTCCCTTATGTTTATCAAGTTACAATAAATCCTTTATTGTTTTAATGAAAATAAACCTGATAACTGAAACAAGCATGCCATTGAATTTTCGAACTCCGTCACTAACTATGCGAAGCACTAGATAACGGCAGGATTTTACAGTGGCTACGAGCGGCGGTTGTTCGCTTACATGCCTGTATTGTGTTACTTGCTATACACATATATTTGATGCGGCGCCGATAGCACACATTGGGGATTCTCATATTATTATTATTCTGGATCTTGTCTTAAATATAATTTCATTAATACAAAAACACGTGTATTTTTTTTTATATATTGTTTATACATCAATCAAATAAGTAACGTATTGATAATGTAAGGTAAGGGTGGCTCCACTTTGAGAAATGACGATATTTTGTAATTCATTTGACTAAAGGTTTTTTACTATGGAAGAAGTTGCGGTACGATCAAGCGGATCACCTAATGTTAAGTGAGCACTACCCATAGACATCCGCAACTAGCAAATGTGTTGCAGATGCGTTGTCTACCTTTAATGGACAGAGGAGGGCATAGGCAGGAAAAGGGAAATTTCCTTTTCCCCGTTAAACCCCTCCCGTCCAATCCTCTTTCAGTTCCCGATATATCGTTATGAGGAAAGGGTGGGAAAGGGAACAGGACTGAAATTAGGATCCCGATACCTCACTCATCAGAGAAAACACAGAGTACTTCTACTTCACGCCTGTTTTCTGTTAGGTTATGGTAATTCACGGGTCTAGCCGGCCCATTTGTGCAACAAACAGTGGACGGGAATTGACAGCGAGCGGCGTTTATGTGGGAGTGACGATCTGGCAATCCCGCTACCAACGTCGAGTACTACAGCGGGTACACGGCGTATGTTGTCGATCGTATTGGTCGCTTATTATAGGTTCCCAAATATCAGATTTTATGCTAACATAATTGTATTATTTATGGCGCAAGCCATACAAAAATGTGGCCTCGAAAAATTTCAATCAATTTTCAACTTTTTCCATGTCAATTTTTGTAATCCAACACAAAGCTGGCGCGCCAGACATTCTCCCGTCCAGCTGACAGTTGAATTTAAAATCTGTTAAATGAACTTGCTCAAAAACACCACACGACCGCATTCTGCTATGTTTCGCCGAGCCATTGTTGTATTCCCGCCGAGCCCGAGCGACGGCAACTTGACACGACCACTATAGTTTGTTAAAAATAACTCGTTTACAACGACAGCTTCCCAATTGACATGACTAGTGCTGTATTACTGATGAATCTGTTGTCGATATATGCAGTTATTATTTTGAAACTATGTCATTATTGATTAAAATTTAAGGTAACAAAATCAATCAAGTAAATTATAGTTAATATAATATTTTATATTTGGCTCCCCTTTTAACATTTTAACGACAAAAGAGAAACAACATAAAATACAATAAGTAACTAAGTTATGAACAATAAAGAAACAAAACAATGACAAGTAACTAATG
The DNA here is from genome assembly GCA_000931545.1 of Papilio glaucus. Taxonomy (NCBI): domain Eukaryota; kingdom Metazoa; phylum Arthropoda; class Insecta; order Lepidoptera; family Papilionidae; genus Papilio; species Papilio glaucus. The sequence continues at coordinate 175,341 of JWHW01025777.1, read as the reverse complement.
TACAGAAAGTAATTAAAACGGAGTATAACACGCACTCTAGTACTGACGCACAAAGCCAAAAGACAAAATAATGACAATAGTAAAAACATTTATCACATTTAGTTAATGTGTAAAAATACTTAAGTACAGCCAATTATTCCCGGAGAGATTTCATAAAAACCACACTTTTCTAAAATATTCATTTAGGTTAAGTGTCGTAAAGGATGATGATCCTGTTGATATAATTATGATAATGATGCGCGGAAATTCTTAAGGTATTAAACGTATTTAAGTTGATCAGTATTAATACCGTATCCGTAAACTGTTTTTGAAAGTTAGAACGGTTATAGTAAGCTATCCTTAAAAGATAGTTATATGCCATTCCGGACTTTTCTACAGAACTATAAAAGAGGAATATACGACCTTACATTTTTTTTTTATGTCTCGGGAAGTCGGCTTCACTTTTTCCTACATTTTGTACATTAGGGCTTAGATCTTCATAAATTATTTTAATAATGTAATATTATTTAAGACATGTATAAATCTCTTTTGCTTTGACTGCACGTTTTAAAAAAAAAACATATTTATACAATACGTTTTATACAGTTCATCTACAAACTACTATCAAAATCTACTTAAATTTGTGAAAATCCTGAATAAATCTGGTGGTAAATCACTATAAATCACAAAAATCACAATAATCAGATCGGAAGAAAATTTAAATGGGCCCATGTTGGCAACAGAAACTATCGGTTGAAAAAAAAGAGTCTCTACAAACTCGACTACCGAATTAATCCATTTTTCTGCTTTGAAAAATTGTGCGCCACAATTTCCTGTCGGACCATCGCAGCGGGAGCGTGAGCGTGAACTTGAAGTTTACTTTATCGATCTGCGCGCAACTCTTCATATACTGACAAATGTAATGTTTTAATAAAAATTAAAAATAAATAAAAATTAAGATACTTGTAATGATCATGAAGTATGAAAACTTTGTAAACGATTTCGACGCGGATAGAGGTAATTTTTAGGAAATGAAAAAAATATGTTTATAATTATGGAATTGACTTTGCTCCTGAATATAAGAGAAATTTATTGTGTCCGATTTCCACAATTTTTGATTTTCCACATTTGATCCACATTTATCTATAAAAGAAATTTATTCCCGCTGAATTTGTTTGTGCGGTTTTTCTTTTGTGGTCAATCGAAATGTTTTCCTATTATGACAAAAAAAATGATGTAGGAAAATCATAAATTGTAAAGAAGTTATTAGTTAAACTATTTAACACTACATACGGATACACTTTGTATATGTTTTACGTGATCCTAACTGCGGCAGAACCACATAGCAACCGTAGTAGTTAGTAGCTTGAATGGCGCCGGCTTAACTGGGAAGGTGCCGCCACGTAGAATTCTTGGTGCGACTCTGATGTCACTTTTAAATTATAGATCCACATTGTGGTTTAAAATGATCTTTTGGTTCAATTTACTAATAAAATACACTTCGGTAGTTTGATCATCTTTACATTTTCTAATCCCTTAGATCTTTCAAACTACACAACGAATTTAATGGAAATAAAAAATCATCAATAGACAAAATGATTCAAAAGGAAGGTTAATATGTATAATGCATGCATATTATACTAGAGAAAAGCAGAATTTCAAAGATTTGTCTTAAAAAATATATTTTGGTGCTTACTACATACAAAAAAGTCCGCGGTGACATGTGTCTACTTTTTAAATGATGGCTAACTGTACGCATTCTAACTTCTAAATAATAGTGAAAATAAAATCAAACGTCTCACAGCGCCGCGCTGCGCCCCTTGTGCACAACAACCCATCCAGTAATTAATACAGCTAAAAAGGTAACGCAACATAAATTAATAGGATACTACCCATTGTTATCTACCATAAATTAATAAATGGCTGATGCGTTGTCTACCTTTAATAGACAGAGGAGGAGGAGGGAGAAAAAGAAAAAAGGATACTTTCTTCTTTTGTATATTCTTTTCCCTATCAAATCCTTTTGTCTTTCCTATCCTTTCCTTATTAGAAAAGGAAAAGAATAAAGGGGATAAGGACTAAAATTAGGCCTCTGGCACTTCACTCATCAGATACAGGTAAATAATACAAAAATTTCTCATTGAATATTATAAGATAAACATGAAAGGTAGAGGAAACATATATTAACACTTACACATATACTCGTAATATATACCGGATGTATCGATTTCGTAGTCAGATATGTTGTATTAAAATATGTCTAACGCAATTAGAGACCGGAAACTCTTAGCTTCGTTGGTCGTTCGTTGTGTCCGTTTTCAATTTATCGGTTTGATGTCTTGGAAAACTATTTTTTTTATATAGATTTTTTTGTATATTTTATATACTTATTAAACGCAGAGGGTAGAATTATTCCTAGATTCCTGTCAATCGTATTATTTATACGTTTTAAAATTCGATAATATTTTTTTGTTACAATAACAGTATAGTTAATGATTTCACCAACTTAACTACTAACATACTATCTGTTTCAGTAAAGAAGTTAAAATTAAATTTAGAAAAACGGAAAATTTAAAATGTGGCAAGAATTTGCCACATTAGTAGAACGCAATCAGAACCCAATTCAATGATGTTGTTGCACAAAGCATGGCCGTAATTAATAACCGGATTGATGAACGAGTGTATGTGATTGAAGCCAGATGTGACCGAGCAGTTGTTTCGTATTTGGGAGCTGATTTAACTGAAATTACACTCCTAATTTCGACTAGAAACGCAAATATGTATTTATTATTAAATTTTAAAATGTTTTTTTAAATTGACATGACGAACAAACGATTATTTTGGATCCAAAAAAAAGTCATTGCTTTTTGAAGAGCACATAGTATTAGGTACCATTAAAACACATATTTTATATGGCATAATATTTATTATAATAGTTGAAAATAATAGTTTTTTTATTATATCTATGTGCTTTTAACTGAAAAAAAACTCGATGGAAAACCTTGTTTAAATTCTTTCATGAATATTTAAAAATCTTTCTGTGTTAGTTGCATGTCTCTTTTTCCAGGATGGAACTATGTCTATGTACAGAATATCTGAAAGTCGAACAGGATTCGAACTTCAGCCCTTATATGAATCTCAACCTTAACCTTCACCCAACGGCTAGCGTTACGCAGCTTTAACTAAGATTACCATTATTGTTTCATTGTTTATTTCACATAATGATAAGTGATACTGGTACTCCTCCCACCTCATTGCCTTGCATTTAAAATACAAAACAACCAAAGGAAACTGTTTTCATTATAGAAAATAAGATCACTTTGTCAATCTAGCTCCAAAGACTAAAATAAATACAGCCGCAGTTTTCTCCATCCCGAGTTGTTTACAGTAGAAATATATTTAAAAATGTAGTCAGAAATAAAATGATTTAACCATTCCTTTTCCAATACCAGTCATAAAAATGCACACCGGGTAAATAACATTATGTTCCTTCGCGTGGAATACTATTTGCACGTTTAAATAACCTTAATAGTTTGTTACTTTAAATTCAAAAATGTTATGATCACAAAAAGATTGACTGATATCTAGAGAATAATTTAGCATTTCGTAAGCTATAGTATAAAATGCAACAGCTTTAAAAAGTTTATAAACTTGTATGCGTAGATGTATGTATGGATGCTGCAGAAGCGAGAGATGTGTGCCAGGATCGTGCCAAATGGAAATCCATGATCTCTGCCTACCCCTCTGGGTTACGGGCGTGAGCACATATTTATTTTAAAAGACTACTGGAACTACATTGCATACTGGCTGCAAACAACTTAATGCGAGAGGATGTATCTGCGTCTATTCGCTCTCCGGGAGAAAATGAGGATAATATGAGATTTTCTCCGACTACGTGATGTAGATTTTGTTACGAGGATCGGAAATTCGAATGTAACATGGTGTTACTTCTCTGCCTTCATGGCCTCAGAGAGCAGATAAAGAGGCGAGTGCACCTCATTGTAGTTTTTTTTTCTGTCGGCGTCCCCGTTAAATGGCACATGGTCGTCAACACGAGCAATATCGATCTCCAGAGCAAATCCATGTTGAACTTAATAAACTCCGATCGGAGCGACTGTCCAGTGATCACTCCACTAGTACACCACAGGTGAATGGTCCGTACACCCGAACAGAGGGTCTCACTTAATCTCCTCGATTGGAGCAAATTTCATCCAAACCGATGAGGTTAAATAATATTTAAAATAACTTAAAAATATACTTTTTGTTTAAGGTTGTGTTGAAGAATTTTCCAAATTATATTTTAACTCAACACGTCCCGACTAAATAAAGTGCCTATGTTTTATACTCTCTATGTATTTCCAAAAATCCTAGCGATATTTCTTAGCTGAATTCTTAATACCACCTCTGTTGAAACGGAAAAGCCTTATTATCTGCGACTCCTGCGTTGATCGTGCATAGAATATTATTTACACGAAATGAATTTTATTGGAACTTGGTATTCACGAGAATATAACTTGCGTTGTTTGTGCGCAATGCCGATAGAACCTAGCGGTGAAGACTGTTGGGAATTGCCAATATAGTTTCTATATAGTTTTTACTCGATGTACATGGAAGCAGTGAGTCTTTGTAAGTTTTCAAAACACTTTTCCTGCCCGCACTGAGACTTTGCAGCCTTTGACGTATTTTATTATAATTTTCGTATAATATTTCCATATTGAGTGGTTGTGCAATCGTATAATATTATATAATTAAAAAAAAAAGTTCGAATCGGGTTTTTAATACACTCCATTTGATATTTTAAAAGTCCGAATTTGATTTAGTAAATGTTTTAATAGTTAAGCTTTAGCTCAATCCGCTTCCGAATTCGTTTTCCTTTTAATTTCATCGTTGAATTGCCCTTCGGGATTGCCAATCGATACGCTCCGACATGGCTGGTTGCAATTTGATGATTACAGTGCAAATAATTTTAAACCTTTGTCAAATGAACTATTATAATTTATTGTACGTTATAAAACATATTTCTTTATTAAACAAAATACATATAGAATATTTTAAAAATCAAATAGTAATTAGCCAGTATAGATGAACTTATATTCAATTGGTTTTTCTAATTTAATATAGTAAATTATATAGGTGGATGTATTGCACATTTTACATAATATGGATGATGTCAATAGCATTTTAGATTCAGTTGGTCAGCGTTTGGGTTAGTTACCAGTTATCTTTCATCTTCGTCATCATCAATAGTATGACCGTTGTTTTTAGTAGTCGGCGAAGTAGTCTATGTATATACTTAAAATAAACGGAAAGATGATATGCCACGAAAGTTATCGGGAAACACGTGGGATGGATTTTTATAGAAAAAAAAACACAGGCTTCATAAGGACTACCGAAAGAAGTGAAAACTCAAGACAGTTGCCAAAAATCAACCATTATATCATCAAATGTAGTTTGAAATACAGAAAAAATGAATTAAAAAAAAGTGCGTCGAAAATGTTTCAAATTCAAATAAGCATGTTGTTGACACATGTTGCGCATGTTGTTCATGCGAATCTATTCCCAAATATCGTTTAAAGCGGCTAAATATGTTTTCACTACCTAAAAATTGAAATCATGAAAGCTTTTAGCAGTCCAAAATTTGATTGGTTTCCAACTATTTTTCGTTGATTGAATTCAATGTAAGAGGAAGATCATTAAGTCAAAGAAGAATAATCTATTACTTAGACGATGATGTCACCACGACATGATAAGCAGCTTTGATGAAAAAAAGAGTATGTAAACTTTATTGATAAATTTCTTCCATTATTCTTTTAAAACCTCTATCAAAATATAATTTGAAATACGTTATTACTTGCATATTAATAACTACTTAGTAGTCGGCCGCAATCCATAATGCATGTTTATTATTCCACTTTGTCGTCGTGTTGACATGTAAGAATAACGACTGGGAACAGATGAACACCCTTACTTGCGATAATAATTATGCATCGTTAGTTTTAGGCATGTTCCAGTCCGATGCACTGATATTACGCGAAGGGTTTGTATAAAGAGATTCATTAAAGCCAAATGGAGAATAATGGCATTAGATGCCAATATGTTCTAACCTACGTATCGTCTTCAATTTTAAAAAAGTTTCAAGTCGAGTAAATCTTCGGCCAACATTGTTAAATCGTTCACCAAATTAGGTAAGTTCTAGAGGTCAACTTTATGTGGTCGTACAACGGAATGTGAGACTCGAGCTCGATTTGATATTGAACTCGATCTAACATCTAGGTCCTGATCAAATAACCGATGAGGGGATAAATCTCTTATGCCGATTTCTCTAATCATATATTAATTATACATTATTTATACATTGTATAAAGAGTTGAATGTTTAAATGTGTAACATTAAAAATACACAAAATATTCGGTATACATCCATGGATGAATCACTTATCCATCGACTGCTATGGTTACAGTTCGCTTTTGATACATGCAATATTAATTATTTGCCACTTTATCAATCAAAATGTTTTTCGATGCGTTAAGTAAAATAAAATGAGGCGAACGATGTCAAAGGCATAAATTTATTTACAGTCATTGATTTTTAAAATGAATTGCTTTATAGACGAGATGCAATTGAGTTGTTAATATTCAAATTTACTTACGGCTATTATTTTATTCAATGAACAGTATTCATAATTTAGAGGTTTTTAATTGTTTTTATTAAAATACTTTACCTGAGCTGTCATTTTAATTAAAATGTTCACAGATTTGCCGTATACTCGTAATTTATTTAAACTAATTTCAACTATTCGAAATTATCTACGTCACTGATTTGGATAAATTATTCTGCAATTATTGAACGCAGCCTATGCACATATCTGCTTACATTCAATCAAATCAATGATAGCACTTTTGACCAGTTATTTTGTACAAGTAAAACATGTATATTGTATAAGCTATCATTGATATAAATGATAACATTTTGAGTATAAAATCAACTCAAAAGTGTCCCACACATTTGAAGTGAAGAAAGTAAGGAAGTTTAAACAAAAAATATATTTTAGGCAACAGATTGTTTTGAATTGTTTATTCTGAAGAATTAATTCTATCATCTAACAGTACGAACATTAATATCTACAGAATACGGTTTTTTGTATTAACGGGCAAGCGAGTAGCGCCCCAATTCATGCAAATTGATAGATACCACTAACCATAAACATCGACAAGGTAGAAGAACTCTCATTTATTAAAAGTACACCTAGCTCTCATCTATCGTCAGCAGTATTTCTTAGAATTAATTTTGCCCTGCAAAAAGAAGAAACTTTTTGCAGGGCAGGATTAGAGAGAAGCGACTCTCAGAGAGAGGCGGATCACTTGCGGTGTTCCCCAGGGGTCCGCACTAGGACCCCTGCTGTGGAACATCGGCTTCGGCTGGGCCATCCGCGGAGAGGTGCTACCCCGGATGGCGGTCATCTGCTATGCGGATGGCACGCCGGTGGCCGTCCGGGACACCACCTGGAGAGGGCTTAAGAGCAGGG
>JWHW01025777.1:124984-146328 GCA_000931545.1 Papilio glaucus | reverse complement strand
TCCTCACTACTGACACATACATAGACACATTCCGACTCCTCACTACTGTACCTAAAGCCCCATTCATTTTATTTTATTTAGTTTAAAAATAAACTATTATCATTATACTAAATGTTGCCCGCGGCTCCGCCCGCATTCGTTGTGTAAATTTTTAAGTTAATCGTAATGTTGTTGTTTATTTCATGTTTATAAACTGGATCTTTCCAATTAGTTAATTATAACAGCGCTAACGAGTCCTTTTAAGAGACCGTCCCGTCGGCACGACCTGAAAAAATAAAATTGTTTATTGTAAATGTAATTCATAATAGACTGAAAGTAAATGATTGAATATTTTTTTTCTCTGTTTGGCGATATTTACATACATATCATATAACATAATTATAAATTAACAAATCTTAGGGTTTTTATTTTTGTAAAATTTAAAGTTCAAATTAAGAATACACCTAATTCTTAAATTTTATTTACAACTATTACACGCTCACACAGTTCACAAAAAGTCTAAAATTATTAGTATTACTTGTAAGGTTAGGAGTAACCGTTAGCAAATATAAAGAAATAAATGTGCTAGAACTAATTATTACCGCTCGAAGTGTAGTCTTAAATAGTAATACCTAGATGATGAGACGCAAACGAAGGAAGGACTGCTGCGCTGCGCCGAAGACCGAAGCCACAAATGTCAGTGTGAGTTGTGCGACCTCTGTTACATACTTCATGAATTATGCAATTTTTATTAGTTCTAAATCTAATAATTAGCTGCTTGCTTAATTTTATTGTACGTAAAGTAATATATAAAACTCAGAAACAGAGTTGAATAAAGTCAAGTAGCAGTATGAAAAATGTAACATGGTAAAAAAGTGTCGTTGAGATGTGTTCAAAACATGGTAATACGTTCTTTGACGTAGAATAAGCGTTATTTTTTTTAAAATCCTACGTTTCGTAATTAATTAATATACAATTAAATTAGCTGAAATTTTAGATTCAGATTCGATCATTTCTATACATAGATAAAAATTGGGCAATGTTCCTTAGGACAATTTTTTATTCGATTGTTAAGATCTCTACTCATACTGGAGTGAACCGTATAGATCGGGTCCACTCCTTGACTTGATTCTAGAGAAAACGTGCCCTTGATAAACTGACCCGAGATAAAACGCGAAGTATGCCCCGCGTTGGGGAATTAGAACAATAAGTCAATTAAATCAGACTATGTTTATGGTTTTACTTTAAGAGTCACCGAAGTTCGGATATAAACCGGCTTATAAACCAAAAAAATCCCTGCATATCTTATAAATCTTCTGCTAAGGAGAGTTAGAAGGGTGTAAGTCATTTTTTGATAATAATCGATGTAGGCCAAGTTAATATAAATGGTATTTTACTACCCATTACTTACGTTGTTTTATTACATTTTACATGAAAATGTGCACAATTGTAGTTAAAAAACTTAAAAACACATAGCTCTAGTTTTTTTTATAACTTATAAACTAGCGCTTGACCACAATCCCACCTGATGTTATGTGGTGACGTGGTCGAAAGATGGTATGCACTAGCTCAGCAACAGCCTATTCACTCTTCTCTTGAAGGTTATATCACGTTATAGTTAGTTAAAGTAAACTGTTTTTCAATTTTCAACTAAGTGGCATATCAATCTTCAAATGAAATTCTTGGGTGATCTTACCTCTCTTATGAGATTCTAAGAAAATTTATAATCGATCCTTCATAATACTGCAATTTTTAAAATCATTAGGCATTTCGGTGTCAGCAAAAATGACATTCAGTTATAATGCTAGATACATACATATTATACAGGGACAGTCAATTCAAGCTACTAAAAGCTTGTTAAAAGGAAAGGAAACGCATTATCGTATTCAAAGGTTTCGCAACGAAGATTTCTGATAAATGTAAAAACCAGTGACTTATAGTTTTCAAGTAAAAATTCATCCAAGTACATAGTTTTCAATGGGCCGAGCGCCAAGTGCGCTTCGCTGAAAACCACTTTGGCTTACAGAAACACCTAGACGACCTGTTGCATTAAATAAATGAAATATTTTTATGGAATATAAGCTGTTTTTTATTGAATTTGGTCAACTCTGATATTACATCTATGAAAAAGTACTGATATTGTTCCTGGGATAAATTAGTTTAACGTTCTGATTAGGTATTTTATGTGCTAATGTTGACCTATTAGAACTACGTCATATTTTCGAACCGTCGATGTGTCTTAAAATTTGAATTTTATGCTTCTCTTAGATGTAAAGTTGCAAAGTTTATTAATTTTCGTTAGCTTCTTCATCTTGAATGCATCTTAATATTAATCTTTTGAAGCTGTTTTATAAAACCGCTAAGATCTACTTAGTACTTAAGAAGAGTTTTACCTAGCGTAGTAGTCTATAATGCAGATTAACGTGTGGTCCAATATAATATGGACGATAATAATTATGTACTTGAAAGCGTAGTATAGAGTATATCCTTGTCTTTTATCCATCCTGTACATTGGCTCTTCGAGTTTAAAGCGTATTATTACCGGTGTCGCATAGTTCGTGCCACGGGTCCAATTTTCCACGTGTTCATGATTTCGCATACCTACAGTAAGCCAGCAGGAGAAGTCAAGTCTATCAGATTCAGATGGCAGCAGGGGGAGGGATCAAGTAAAATCTTTTCATTTTATTTTGCTTCTCATAAAACCATATAAATAACGATGAAATGTGTGCCTAAAATAACAGTGGCTCGAAGACCTAGACCTACTATCGAGACGACAGCTTCGCAGCAAAATCACAAACTGATGTATCATCGACAAAGTTCTAAATTATTTTTCATTCAGTTTTCAGTAAAGGACATGGTATTTATATCTGCAAACAGTTTTCAGACTTTATGTCATCCTGCAATAGGGTTAAGGCGGTGAATAAATTGAATCTGCAAAAGGAATCGTCTACTGCATGAATCGTTTGGGCAATCGTTCGTTAAAGTTACTGGGATAAGGATGAGACCCATCTCATATTATGCGTGCACTTCTAGATCAAGGTCCACAGACCTTCCTTAAAACAACGCTGTTCCAACCTCCTAAAAATACCTGCCTCCTAATAATGGAAGTGATCACGGAAATCGGAGACAGGAAAATTAATATCAAGGAAATAATCACTACAATGGTAAAATAGATAAGTCCACGGTGTGCGACTACATTTTTGAAACAGACGTAGTAATAACGAATAAACTTATAAAGAATGTATCCAGTCAAGCTTTTTCAAAACCGGACTGGCCGTACCTCGATCATACCACGTTAGCTGACCCTGAAATTTACAGAAGCCGCTCAGTGGATATGTTATTAGGTGCAGACATATATTTAGGTATTTGGCAGGATGGCATATGAAGAATGAACTAGAAATTATTATACGGCAGCCAGTGTCTTTAACTTTATCAGAAAACTACAAAACGAAGGGAGGACGGCTATGAGGTGCGATTACCATTGAAGTGCCTTGGCACTTCCGCTTAAGATAGCGGTCCTGTCCACGACCTGGGGAAGAGTCCAGAACGTATAGGTCTACCTAATGGAAAGTATGTTTGTCATTTTATAGGTATTTACCTTTATGGAAAAAATCTTCTTCTTGCGAGCCGAGCTACATATGAAAAAATTCGTCGAACTAGTCCTTCATAACAGTTAACAAACTAAAACCAATGTGCAAAATTCTACTGAAACTGAGATTCGAAATTTTATTTCGAGCTCTCAATCAAAGTACTTTCCAATAGACAAACAAATGTCTGCTCTTCAACGTTTTTTACGTTTTTGCTAGCCACGTTGTGGGTTCACAGGCATATTTGTAGTATTATTTTTTTTTTATCAAATTTTTTATTGTAATTTTAGCCCATCAATATCAAAACTTATCATCAAAAATTATAGTTTTCAACGAGCAATTATTGTATATGAATATATTTCGTCTATCTCGGAAACGATATATTCTAACGATTATACGTATCTATATAGAGGTCATTGTAAAAACTTGAATTTTCACAAAAAAGAAACAAGTTTTTAGAGTGCCATCTTTTGTTCTTGAATTATTGCCAGCAGAAGATACTAGTACCTTAATATTCAGTGATATTCTTCTTCTCTAGACAGTGAGTGAGTTATTCTCTCCAACTTTTCGTGAGAAGTGGTACTTCTTACTATAGGGACTACTTTAATTCTTACTAATTACTTATACTAATTATTTGGACGTGGTAGGAGTGGTCAGCTCACCACTGCTCAGTACTAAATTTCTGGTTAAGTAGAAAGAAGTACCATTTTATTTGATAACCTGATTAGGGCAGTAATTGGGTGGTGATGGCCCCACATTCGATGCAATATAAAATGGTATTTTATAGGACAACTGAAGAGAAGAATATTTTTAGAATATCTACCTAAAAATGAGGCTACTACCGCGTTAGGAGTCATGCCGAGAGCCGACTTAATATAAAGTGGTGTTATAGAAGTTATATTTATTTACAAACTCTGAATTTAAAATTTATAAAGCCTAATTTAACATGCAAATGTCCAAAATCTATATTTAAAAAGTTAATTTGATTTGGAAAGTCCGAATTTGATTTTAAAAGTCCACATTTATAATTAAAACCTATATCGATTTGAAAAAATCACGAACTTACGATGACAGCATATGGTACCTAGGTCGCCTCGTACTTATTATGTAAAAGACCTTTAGCTTAAGTTTCTATTTGATTGAAAAAATATTTAAATAAATTCTGCAACTACTAATTTGTTATAAAGGCCGACTGTTACATTCATTAATCTTTTTTAAAAGAGAAATCTGTACGTTTAAACCGATTCAGCGCTAATCCTCATTGAAAAATAAAATCTGTCGGATCTGCAATAACATGGTGCGCCTGCCTTTTTTAATTAAATAAATGAACCAGAAATACGTGTTAACTGATGTTTTCAATAAAAACTTCTCCACAAAAAAGCATCGTATGGATTATTCTAATATGACTTTATCGTGTACATAGGGTTGTTGTGGGTCCTTGATTCAGACAAATCACTATTATTTTTTTTATTTTTAAATTGTTTCACTTCAATCCCAAAAAATGTTACGTTACAAAAATTAGTGCCTGACCGCAATCGAACTTGATATTAAATGGCGATGGGATCAAAATATGGTAAGTATGTACGTGTTTCGAATTAGCTATTCATTCTTCTTAAGATATACATCAAGACATTTAGATTGCTATCCGTTATAATACCGATGTTATGATTGTTTCGTTCGTAATAATAAAATCAACAGAGAGCTTCCGACCCATGAGCACAATTGACTTGACTACGTAGGCGTAGGTGTAATTAGAGATAAAAGCGGACACCGGCGCCATATAGTTTAAACAGCCCCGAACTGCGACACTGCCATTACTTGAGACCATGCAAACAAGGTTCACGTGCAGAATTATTTTTGTCATTACATTAATACTGCTTCGGTATTGTATTTGGTATTGTATTTTAAATAAAATACATTGGCTACATAAACTTCCTCTTAATAACCACTCAAAAAGTTTAGGTGTAGACATTTTTAATACTCAATTAAATCTGTAAGACTGTTAAAGAGATGGAATCTCTTGAGTGCTATCTTTTTTATGGTATGACATAAGTTTGAATACCAATTAGAGAAATAATATTTAGACAGAGAATGACTTATCTTGAAATAATTTTCGTGTATCTTATTTATGTTATTTATTATTATGTTTGTTCCTATTATATACACAATTCCTTAACTTCCACTGTGTATTTTTATCTTTGCTTAGTGTGCCACTAACTGACACACCATTATTTCATTAAAAAAAGGTTAAGGCATGAAGATGAATGTAGATAAGAAGAAAGTAATGGTGTTTGAGAGAGAGCAAAGTAAAACTATAATTGAAATAAATGTTAACGGTAAAGAAGTGGAACAGGTGAAAGAGTTCATGTACATGAGGTATATGTTTAGTAGAGACGGTAGGCATGTTAAAGATTTTGAACGACGATTGAATGCGGGAAATAAAATGAATGGGGCTATAGGGACAGTAGTGAGGAGTCAGAATGTGTCTATGAATAATTTGGCTCGTCTGGCAATACTCAATACTGTACTAGTCCCTAGTACTTCGGTGGTTCGGGCATGTTGAAGGGAGGAATGAAGAGAGAATAACGAAACACATTTATATTGCAACTTTTGCAACATAAATTTGTGTAGCAGTATTGTTATTTGTGTAACGTTATTGTGTAGTAGTGGCAGTATAGGTAGGGGATGCCCTAGGAGAACTTATATCGATCAGATCAGTGGCTTATTATAAACGGGCGATATAAGGAGGACCCATAACCGATGAGCATGTATGCGTAGATGTATGAATGTAGAAGAAGCGAGAGAGGTGTGCCAGGATCGTGTTAAATGGAAATCCATGATCTCTGCCTCCCCCTCTGGGTTACGGGCGTGAATAAATATTTATTTTATTTACTGTTGGTCTCCCCAAAAATATATAAATAAAACGGAATAATGTTCAAAATTATATCATAGCCATCTGTTTGTTACATTGGTTGAAATAATCGAGTCGGTACTCTAGATGTGATTTTAATACAAATTTCCTTAAACTATACCGAAACTAATAATAAAATTATAACTTGACGGATATAATAATTAATACGCCTCGGGCGTAGAAGTTTAGGATAAACTTACACTGGATACTAAATGGAACCAGACCACGAACTAACATAAATCTATATCTTCAAAAATCAATGTTGTACGTTTATTGCTTTGGTTCTTTGGTCTTCTATGCATTCCTATACCATAGATCAGATTAATATAAAACTTGTGTTTCGAAGACAACAAGATTTATGGACCGGACCATCTCTTTCTAAAAATAAGCAAAAAAAATATTTTCGATATTAACGAAACTTTTTGCACATTGCTTTGACTTATTTGAAGAGTCAATAATTTTGAAATATTTGAGAGGACGTCAATAAGATAAAATTAGCTCTATAGTAAAACGTTATCGTTTTTAATTAAACATTTTGCGCAACGCTTTGACATTATTTTGACTTATTTGAAACATCTTAATGAACAGAATATGCAACTAAACACTTCTTGTGACATTGAACGATTGCCGAGAGGGCTACAGATATGATGACTTTGTTTTTAAATATCTCGAAAATTTTTAACCGACTTCAAAAAGGCGGAGGTTATCATATTATTTTTTAACCACGCGCGAAAAAGTATAAAAGTCGAGTTAATTCCGTTAAGATGCGATCCTTAAGAAGTATGGTAGGCGTGATATTGAATGATGGGATTGAAAAAAAACATGAAAAGGGGAAAAAAGTATGGCTTAAAAATTGATTTTTTGACTAGAATTGAGAAGGGTATTCTTCGGTGGGAAGCATGTGTTGAATAAACATGTCCACGTTGTCTTATAAAGAAACAAGACAAATTTATGTTGCAAAAGTGAGTAGCAGTGTTGGCACGGGACGTCCCAGGAGTAATTTATTTATCAGATTAGTGACGTGCTAAAGAAGGGCGATATAAGGATTACCCGTAACAGACGAGCATGTATGCGTAGATGTAGAAAAAGCGAGAGAAGTGTGCCACGAACGTGCCAAATGTATTCCGTGAGCTCTACCTACCCCTTTGGATTACAGGCGTGGGCGCATATTTATATCGCCCTTCTTCAGTATGCCATTAATCTGATCGATATAAGTTCTCTTTATACAACCTCTGCCAACGCCGCCACTCACTTTTGCAACATAAATTAGTATGAGAACTAAATCACTGATTCGAACAGCAGTGAGCAAAGTCCAGTCGACCATAATAGATCGCAAGGCTCTGCTAGGAGACGGCACTACAAGCAGAATCAATATTTCTAAGCTATTGAAGCGTGTTTTCCAAGAATACGACTCCGAACATTTTATTTAAATTTATACTTCTAACGTAACTTTGTAATCCCTTCATTTCGAGACACCTACTATACTTTTTAAAAATCGCATCTATAGTGCATAGTTGTATGATAATTATTATAATTTATTATAATACTGATAGTATATTCTACTGATAGATATTAAAATTATAATCTTGATTGTTTAATCTTACAAAGTTTGTTTTAGGAAATGCAGCCGACTTGAAAAGATTCGTTTTGTTAAAAATTAAAAAAAAATAATTACACGGCTAATGAATCTCTAGAACAAAATGCAGTTTAAGTAGGTACACCTTAATACTTATTTTTTTTAAAATACCAAATTTATTTAGCAAATAATAAGTAAGACCTTTTAAGGTGGACTAGCTAACTAACTAGATGTTCCCGTGACTTCCGCGTGGGATTGAAGAAAAATGTTTTTTAGTATACATACTCATACGAGGGTTAATCCTATTTGGAACTCGATTGAACAAAAAGTTCAAAGAATAAAGTTTATTCTCTTCATAGCGGGTAATCGTTACATTGAGTGAAAAAGAAAAACAACCAAATCCACAACCACTACAACAACCATCATCACTACCATTTCCATCACCATCACCACCATTACCGCCACCATCACCAACACCCCCTCACCAACATTACCATCACCATCACCACTACCATCACAGAAATCATCCTCCTCACCTCCACCCCTACCAAAAATCGTCTAACGCGGCTTAAGATGTTATCACCCCAATAAGCCATGTAGCTGACGCTGTCACTGTCGCACACGATCGACATGCGCAACAGCGCATGTCGATCTCATCAACCTATGACTTTTTCCCGTTCCAAATATCGTTTAGCGCGGTGAAAAAATGTTTCACTTCAACTTCAAAGTATGCAAGCAACATGTTTTTATTATTTTGCTGCCTTTGTGGCATTGCAGGTGGCAGGCGGCGCTTTCGATACGGCGACGCAATTTTTATTCCCAATTTCGAGGGTTTTTAACTTTTTGCGCGTAAATATTATAAAACAAAGGCTAATTTTATTTAAGCAAAAGCTATATGCTTAAATAAAATTCGCCTATGTTATTCCTTATAATATTACCTATCTTCCTGTAAAAGTCGGTTTAGTAGTTGCGAAGATTACCCGGAACATCGACACAGATGGACAGGACTAAGAAAATTTTAAAAATGTATTATTATTATAAGTACTGTATATCATCAATGTGTTAAGTATGGAAATTTTATTTTGACACTAGCTGTGCCTCGCAAGCTCTGCCGTACAATTTAATCTAACCAACTATTATACAGCCTCCGTTAAACCCTATTAAATATGATTAATCATATAGATATGAGCTCAAACTACATTGGAATTCATTTCATTGTT
The DNA here is from genome assembly GCA_000931545.1 of Papilio glaucus. Lineage (NCBI taxonomy): Eukaryota > Metazoa > Arthropoda > Insecta > Lepidoptera > Papilionidae > Papilio > Papilio glaucus. The sequence continues at coordinate 137,055 of JWHW01025777.1, read as the reverse complement.
ACATTCTTTTCGGTTTTTCTATTTGCTAGCTCCGGAGAGTCTAGGAATAATTGCGCTGTCAAAGGCAAAAAGATTTTAGTGATTTTTTAATATCGGTTTTTATTTCTAAATTTATACATACCCAGAGAAAGGCGCAATACCACAAACATATTATTTTTAACGCGCCATCGATGAATGGAAAATGACAGTATTAAAATTCTATATATATATATTCCTAAAAACAAAATCTTCCAATGATCGAGATGACATCGGAAAGCAATGTCTTTTATTTTAGTATAATTAGTTGTCTGTTATAGTAAATACATCTAATTGTAGATTTGGTGATTTCTGTCAATAATCGATTTTACATGTGTGTCTAAACAAAACACAACTTATAATTAGGCGTAGGTACAAAACACAACTTATAATTAGGCGTAGGTACAAAACAACTTATAATAAGGCGTATTGGGTAGCAGCTCGTAGCAAGTCTGGTCTCGTAGTAGTTCCTAAGATTAGCGCGTTCAAACAAACTCTTACGCTTTATAGTATTAGTATAGATTATGTACAGACACTTCTATTTTATACTGGTATAAAGAATTATGAGTTCCTTTGTTTCAAGCTTACTCACCACAAACAAATCTTTTCTCTTTTGTCAAATTCAGAGAGCACCAAAGCTTTAACTATATAAAAATCAATTGCTGTTAATTAGTTTCGCTTATTCTCGAAAACGACTTGACGGATTTGGATAATTCTTTGTTTGTATTAACGCCCTCAATACAGCGAAGGTTAACTAAAATTAAGCTTAATATTTAATGACAGTATATGACACCAGCTTTAGAATATTATAATTTGTTAACAATATTAGAAAAGTAGGTACAAATCTACAACCTAACATAATCTCTAATGTTTTTAGAACTGTTAACAAAATTGGATAACTTTGTACAGTAAAACAAGATGAAATCGTAACTGGGCTGTCATATCTCTTGGTTATTTTCTGTATATCAACGTAAGCCATGTTAACTCAATATCCACAGTCGGTTTTCAGATCCACTCGTGTATATGTCGAGGATTATATTAAATCAGATAAATCCAGCGTGGGAGCATGTTTATTAAATATTCGCCTTATTGATATTTCCGATTTTAGCCTTACCTAGCAAGTTGTACTACTTTAATTTAATTCGATCATAGTTTTCATCATAATATAATATATGGAAGATGCTAACACCCGTAAGCCAGAGGGGTAGGCAGAGATTAAGGATTTCCATTTGGCAAAATCCTGGCACACCTCTCTTACTTCTACATCTTTAACAATATTGGAAGATTAATTTACAATTTATTAAAAATATTTTTGTAATATGTTGATGAAATCGGATAATCTGTTGTATCTAAGAGTGAGGATTAGGACTAGGAACATAGGTCATGGTTTAATTTTCAATTAGTGTTTCCATCGCGCAAAATTAATAAAAAGTTTATTTTTATTTAGTTGCCATGTGCAATATCATTTACGGCGACGCGTGATTTTAATCATAATTCCGTGGATTATCTAGTTGATTCTGTTGAACCTTGGTTTTTTTGTGCAAATTAAATTAGTCTTAGTTTTTTTCTAATAACATCAGATATTAAATCAGTAAAAGTTCTATCAAAATCCAGAGAGAGATTAGCCAGAACAGACGAACAAATAATTTATAAAAATTTTTTTTGTCCCTATACATACTCTGTTCCCATTTTATGCGTACCGACCGCAACCGGTTTTCGTCTCCCAAGACGATCGAATTTGAAATATCTGTGAAAAACAAAATCAAATACATCCTACGGGAACCGTACTCTTTTCCGGGATAGAAACTAGCCTATGTGCTGTTCCAGACTATAATCTATATCTGTGCCAAATTTCTTCCAGATCCGTTCAGCCGTTTCGGCGCGAAAGAGTAACAAACATCCATCCAACCTTCGCATTCATAATATTAGTAAAATAGTTTATTATAATAACATACATTAAAATGTTAATTATCTATGTTAACAAAGATGTTTTCTCCCAACTTTTAAATAAGTGTTTTATTTTAGATTTTGATAAGTACTTACAATATTGCAGCAAATAATTTCTACAATCGTACTATATTTTTCAATAAACTAACACAAAACTTATTAATTTAGAATATGCATACTGTTAGTTTATCACAAGTGGAGGTTAACAGGCAGCGATACTGCTTCTGACAATAGATTAATTAGACGTACCATGGTAACATTATCTAATGATGGTTCACAGCGGTGTACATCTTGTTGATGTATTGATCTACTCGGCATCTTAACTTAAGTGACAAAATCAAAGATTTTGTGTAAACAAATAGATGAAATCGTACGAAATAGTAGGATAAAGAGAACACATATGTTTATACATATAAATTTATCATTTATTATACTTGAATGTCTATTACAGTACAATCTCGTGCATTCGAAAAAATAGCGGCATCTCAACTCTACAGAACCAGATCACAGTACATTATAAATATTGACGTTTTTAATCGAGCTTTGTATGCGAAGAGATTATCATATCGCACTTCTCACAATTTGGTTGAAATGAAATCCTGTGTTGACAGCGATGTGCCCAGTGCATTTAAAATTTAATTTAATTCTACGAGTAGTTCATTATGTGGAATTTAACGAGATTAACTTCATTAAACAGCTTACTGGTGTACAAAGTCATGTTATATTATAATACGGTTACGACAAACGTTGACGTTGGTCGGACGGTTATTTGCAAACCCATTGGCTCTTAATATCTGGTTACACTTAAAATAGTGAAAAGTGAACGCTATAGTGAATTTATTTTTTCACCTTTCCTGGAATTTAACGCCCATTATGGATTCCCGTGCTGACGAGTTCACAAATCAGCAATCAGATGTAACAGCCCGGTAATTGCTGGGTGATGGTGCTACTTCACGTGCAAACCGCACCGATGACCGATGAGCAACGAATAATGAAAATACTCGGATTCGCATGAAAGATTAACGTTCAAGAGTAACTGAATGGAATATTCGTGAATAGACGAAGAATTGGGTTCAATGCAATAAGTTCGTGTATAACAAACGCAAAGCCAGCGAGCGCAACAAGATAAACGTTATCGGTTGCATATACGTGAACCTCCTGTGAGCTTGGAACAAGCGGCATTGCTTTCCGATTCCGCCATTGATTATGATTCTGACAAATCAAGAACAGTTGGGTGACCGTCCATATTGTAAGGGAGTTGCAATTTTGGCAGAAAAAAGCGAAAGAGTTTGTAAAGAAAAATGTAAATCTCTGACGGATTTCTTCACAAAGCATATTTTTATTGCTATATATTTATATATTATTGCTTTGTGAAGAAATCCGTCAGAGATTTACATTTTTCTTTACAAACTCTGGCAGTAAAGTCGGGTTAGAGATGAATGTAAGAATAAGTCTTGGTCACTATAGTCTAACATACGACTTCGCATTTTACGCGTACTTGGTCATAGGCACGGGCTTCTCATGTAAAGGGCCAAAGTTGTCAATCTTCCACGTTCTTCCAAAGATAAATGTCTTGTTCAGATTGGATTTTCTTTAAGTACTTCTAGACACTATGAGTGGTTGTAGTGGTGGGATGGATTACAGTAATTACGTATTTTCAACCACCAACACAATTTAAGAGATTGAACGCTGAATTTCAACGACTCACGAAATGGACAAACAACCGTGGTTCTCTAAACCTTACTGATTTGTCCGCACCATTCAACTCCATTCAAAATTATTATTTAGTCGGGATGTATATATATATGTATGTATATACATATCGATAACAATATAAAATTGTTTGTACTCAATTAAAAATGTATTCTTTTTCTAATAATAATGAAGATCAGAGAAAAAAACGACAGGTCATTAATATTCTTCGCCTAACGTATCGGTTGTTAAATAGTATGACAAGTGAAAAGAACGCATTCAAAGCTAAAGTTACTAGTTAAGTAACACATGAATAACATGACTATGTCTAGTTTCCAAATTAAAAAGTAATTAAATTTTGTGACATTTTTGGAGATAACAAACTTTTATCCGATGCACAAGTTTGAGCAAGTAGAAAGCAAAGGTAGCTTTCTTGGAGATAGTTGCTCTAACTTGTGTTGTGGCCTGTCTCAATTTTGAGTTCGACAAGACGTTCGACGAAAAAATAAAAATAAGTGCGAAGTTGGCGTGCAGAGCGAAATCGAACAGATTCGATACAAGAAAAAATAAAGGAGAAATGAAGCCCAATTTTATAAGTGCCGATATAAAATTAAAAAATAACAAAATATTCTACGTTCAGATATCGATCTATGTTCTGTTTAGCTGCTTCAGAAATTCATAAAGCATGCATATGGGCTTTCCGACTTTGCCAACAAGGCGTTCAGCCTGTAAATTAGTAATTAGAAACCTGCCTTGGCTTTGTTCGGATAGATAGATAGAAAATAAAATAATAACCTATATTACTCACCGATAGCTTTCTATTTGCGATAGGATTTGTAAAATCGGTATGATGGTTTTTAATTATGTTCGAAAAAAGATAATATTTGATTGTTTAATCAAATATTTTTTCTTTATAATATTAGTATATCTAAACATTTGTTTCAAACATTCAACGCAATTCAGAATCGACCATTATACAAAACGGAAAATTTGTTTTACAAATACCAATCATGTCAATGTGAACCACTTATTTTCATTGTATTTATGTTCCGGTTATGTTGTTGCAAAAATCTCTCATTACGCAAAAGGCATTTTCCGAACGTAAAAGGTCATGTGAAAGTCGAAAGCTTTATGAACGGAACTGGGAAGTTGAAAGCTTTCCCGTGAATAGTAGCCTTCCCGGGAACAGGAGCTCTCTGTAAAACTAATTGAATTGCATTGTACTTCATTTTCAACTATCTATTTTGCATATGCAATGGTGTGATTTTCATGTATATTAATAAGTTCAGAAGCAATGTCGACTTTAAATTGATCAACTTTAAATATTTTATTTATTTATTTTAAATTATTTTTGTTAAAAAAAATATTTAACGTACACGCAACGTTTGTGCCTAGGTAAATTTTTATGAATAACTTTTGACCGGTATTTAAAAGAAATCTATGCGGCAAAGGAATATAAAAGGTATTTTGTACTTGCCTTTAACTATTCTCTTATATCCATCGTATTCAAAATCATAAAAATGCTTAACTACCATGTGGATGTGTAATATTATAAATATATCTAATTGTACAAAAATGCCTATTCAAATGAAAAGCTTATTCGAAAAGTTGATTATTTGCTATCTCTACTATCTGCTATGAATACTATTCCGTAGTTTACTTTGAGCTAAAATATGTCAGGTCGAGAGAGTTAATTAGTATTGTATCTCTCAGCGACAATATCTCTGCCCTTGACGAGTTATTGATCGTACAATCTCCATAGTACCTGTAAGAACAGTAAGAACAAAAGATTGTTTAATGTTAATTATTTAGTGAGATTTCACAGAAAATACAATCACTCGCTAAAAAAGGGGCATAAAAATAACGCTAGTGGAATATGCCACTCAATCATTTTGTAAAAGGTTTTAAAAATACAAATATTCGGACTTAATGTACGTCGGCTAGAAAACTAAAATAGTCACAAATTCGTATGACCGATCGGATATTCAGTTTATATCACGTGATAAATTTTATACTGAAATGAAAAAAATGGTATAATTTAATATCGTCTATCATATCACCTTGTCCTAATAATACATTATTAACTTGATCAATAATTAAATAATTTTTGGATGCAAGTAATTGCAATAATTGAAGTAAAATCTTATAGCCGCGTCAGACGATATTTGGTAGGTGAAAATCTTAAAGGTTAGCATTGCATCATGCAACTTGCGTCAGCAACACGCTTCTTTGAATTTAGCACAGTTTCGACGAAATTTTTCATTTATTTTTCTTGTATTGTTGTTGATTATTTGTTTATTATTAAACTATTGTGTCGCCTGTTTTGAGTTTTCACTTCTGTCGGCAGTCCTTTTTAACCGACTTCAAAAAGGAGGAGGTTCTCAATTCGTGTGTATGTCTTTTTATGTTTGTTACCTCAGAACTCCGCTCCTGGTGAACCGATTTCGATGATTCCTTCTTTGTTCGAGAGCTAATGTTTGTCGATTGGTCCCATTTTTTTGTCAAGATTTGACGAATCAATTCTTAATCATATTTATATTTAGAGTCGGTGTCAGCGTCAGCTAAGGAAATACCAACCAATATACGAGGATGCCTTAAGAAAACATTTTACAAATTAACTTAATACTATACTAGTGACCCGCCCCGGCTTCGCCTGGGTACCACTAAATATGTTGATCCGATCGCTACCAAACACAGCTGTTCAATAAGGCGCAAAACTGTGGTATTGCCGTATTAAAACAGGCAGGTGTATCAGCCATCATCAGCATCTTCAACTAGTTTCCTTACTTGGTATTATAAAAATACTGGCATCATATAACATAATAACATTAACACAATAATGCTCCTAGAAAAAGAGTTTTAATTATTAATTTTGTGCTAAGGCGCCATCTACATACCATAAATAGAAACATAAATTACGAAAAAACGATAAGTTAAAACGATTCTACTTTCGACTATGACAAAAAGGTGGCACCAATGTTTACTAGGTAGGAAGTGGTAATAGAAATTATAAGGAAGCTTTTACCTTGCTTTTACTAACCTGTTTGTGCTCAAAGGTGCCATCTACACTCCAGCGCAAAAACTTACAGTTAAAACAACTACGCGACATATTACTTGTACTTCTCTAGTTTAAAGGTAAACGGAAAGAGGGCAAATGTGTTGTTAAATAATAACTCAAGTCAAGTCCGGCAGTCCGGCTGGTACGAAACATTAGCGCTTTAGCGCAGATTTTAAAAAAAATGAACATTTTGTTCGTTGTGTGATATTTCTTTTGGATTTTTTTTTTTCAATGACGATGTCAGAATTTCGATGTCATATAGATGAATGTGTTGAATTTATTTCTACATAAAAAACCTACGTCACGCTTTACTAAAAATTGAAGAGAATACTAATCTATTCATTTTAACTGGTGAATTAGGTACCCACTTGACGGGATTTTTTGTCGTTACCACGGCAAAATTAATTTTAATTCTTAACTTACATAAGTAAAAAATAAAAATAACTTGTTTGTATCAGTTACATGAGTTGAGTTGAGGATAAACGTAAAAAAACGATTTCTTTTATTACTTATACGTATGAAGTCGACGAGAAACAAGTGACAAGACAAATTTCTGTTGCAAAATGAATGGCAGACTTATGTATGTCAATAAGATTAGAGTATTACTAGTACTAAACAAAAGCGTGATACTAAAGAAAACAGTATGAAGCTAGAAAAAGATTTAGAAGTGTATCAGGATCGCGCCAAATGGGAATCTGAAATCTCTGCTTTCCCCTCTGGGTTACATGCCTGAGTGCATATTTATTTTTAGTTGGTTTTATTTTGTTAATTAAAAGTAAAAATGTATTCAAACCCGCAATTTTAGTACACTTAAGAATTTTCATTACCCGAACACGCAAATAAACGATCTATATACATTTCACCTCCGTTATGCTTTCGCGCTCTTTTATTCGCGTATCTTCGTGTATTTCCGTCGATGTACTTTTATTTCACTTGTTGCACTGCTAAAAATCCATAAATTTCATAGACCGTTGCCATAGAAACGACATATAGCGCTTCCATTGGTGGTTATCAGGCTTCGTAAAGATCGCGGCATCCATGAGATGTATGCAATTGGTTTCATGAAACAAGCATGCGCGATGCAATTTTTCGGAAGTAATAATTCAATATGCAAGGTGCCATGCTTAAAGAAAGTGTTTTGTGTGAAAATAATGGTTATAATACTTAACTTTGACCAGAAAGTGGGTGAGTATCTTATTTTATACATTAAAAATGTTTTAGGATAATAGACGTGCAAGTATTTCAGCAAAACACTGTTTGATATATATCTACGTATAATAAATATTTAAAAATAATTTCTCAGATTTTCATATTACGCGATGGTCTAAATATACATTTCTTCGTAACTTGTGATGCGAGACTTATTACTTAGTAATAAAAATATTTGTTAAAATGCGATGTATCATTGTCAGCATAATTGATTTTCTCCACCGAACACCGACATCTAATTGCATACACGGCTTGCTACGGATGCGCCAATTTATTGAGTTGACCTACTTACCTTTATTTAGTTAACTTTTGCCTAAAATTATGAAGAAACAAAATTTTAGAAGACAATTTTTTTGACACACACTCATATATTCTAAATATTTTGAGTTGTTTATTTTAAGTAAATTCATAAATTTCAAAATAAATTTAAATTTTTCGGATAAAATTTCTTAAGTCCATAAGTTAGAGAGAAACAAACTAAATTCCATTTCACATAACAAGTAGATATAAGACATAGTATGTTCCAGTTGTCCTAAACGACAAGTAAATATTGCAATTGTATTATTCTAAGCGGAATTGTTTCAATCGAATTCTATTTCACTTGTAAAATATATGCTAAAGTCTTGCGACTATTTCTGTTTTTAATTATTTCTTTATACGTCAAATTAAATTGTCCATAGTAAATTAATACATAGCTTGAAGATGTCTTTACAGGGAGATATATATATTTTTTACAGAAACAATGAATACTCACGCTAATCGCTGTTTGAGCTGAGCAGAGATCTGCTGAGTTTGTTATTTATGGAACTTGACTCTTTTATTTCTTGACTGAATATTGTACACATTTATATATATAAAATAGGAATAGTATAATTTTCATAAAGATAAGATGTCTATTTATAATATGGGTATGTTTAATACATTTTTTTATCTACAACTCATCTTTTGCAGATATGTAACTTGATGAATATATTAATAAAATTAACTAACGAATTTTAATGAAACAAAAACTATTAGAGCACAAATACCGTATACCAAATAATAATTGATTGGAAGGGAAAAAATGATGTCCTTTAAATGTATCTAAAAATAAAATACTTTGAAATAAAGAGATATTATGAAATGAAGCAAAACATCTTGACTGACCAATTCCTAATTATTCATTTAATTTGCTTTCTATATATAATCAGGGTCAATAAACATGCAACCAGAAATGGAACTCAGAGGGGTAGGTAGTGATGACGGATTTCCATATGGCGCGATCCTGGCACTCCTCTGTCGCTTCTGCATCATGAAGAACTTATTTATCATTCAAGTTCTAATGGTCATATTTTTTATTTGTAGTTAGTTGTGTATACTAAATACTACCAAATGATAAGATTCTAAAAACAGTAGAAAACACAATATATTTTATTTTCAAATTTACTAGAGCGATGCCGGGGCAGGTTGTTAGTTTAATAAACATTTGGATGGCATCTGCCTTCATTTTATAAGTATTCTGCGGTAAATTGTTTAGTTAATGCTTAGGAGTAAACAAAAATGTGTGGTAGACCCTTTCTTTTTTCTCCATATTATATCTCCTTCTTTTCTTTTTTAACTGAAGATCTGCAACCTTCATTGGTATATTAGGATTGTTTCGCTTTACATTAAGTAATTCACATCAATATAATGAAATTATATTGATGTTAGTAGTAATTACATAGATTTTTTTTATTAATAGTTTTTCTAGTGCCTGTAGCTCAGAATTAGTTCCATTTTCGATCGGGTTGACATAATTTTGTTAAAATGTACATATAATATTTGTAATCTACATAAAGAAATAAATATCCGTAGTTGCACAACTTATTTTTAATTTAACGCTCTGATTCATATACACCGTTAATATGCTGTAAAAGCTGTACGAGTTAATGACGACTTCTACAATAAGGGAACACGTGTTATGACATTTAAAAGGGAACTAAAACGAAACCTTGTTCTTTAATGGTTTTATAACTTGATATTTTTTAAAGATCAATAAAAGAAACATACGGGACCACATATAAGAAAAATTTATTAATATAAAATGCAATACGCTACATAACTCGACCCGCCGTAACGGGTCATACTTAATTCATACAATTCCATCAAGTACATACACATCAGAAACTAAATACAAGAACATAAAATATATAGGTCTTTGTTATTAATAGTAAATACATTAGTAAAATTAGACAAATGTAATTAAGTAGGTATGTACATTAGCACGGCTGATGAGAAAGACAAAAAGCCGTCTTTTTTCTTTAAGTTACAATTCTATGAGATACATTAAAGTAAGGGGCTTTACTATAATTTCTCGTGTTTGATTATCTGTTCTTGAACATAATCATTTTAATTTATCACTTGAAGGTCTATGTTAATATAACAGTTATACAACAATTCCAAAGTAGCTAATGGTTTAATCAGGATGTAAAGGACAATAAATACCCCGGTAAATATTTCACGCCCAAACATACTCTATGGTTAGTAAACAGTGTTCTTTGAATCATTATTAAGACAGCGTTCTTGAAATTAAAGTATAATCAAGATTCTAACTATGTATCTCATGTTTAATTCGTGTTAATATACCATACAATCAATAGTTTTCAAAAGTGATACAGACTTTAAAAAATGATATATCGCAATATTTTAGAAACAGACATTAATGATTAATATATGTATATTTAAACTACTCATAGTTACACAAATAGAAGTATAGCAATAGGGTAAATGATCATTACAGCTGTATTTGTGCATAACCACCATATAATGTATGTAATTTAATCAATCTTAAATTTAATTTAATTTAAAGAGTAATCCAAAACGACTTTAAACAGTTCATAATTATATTCCGTTAATATTTACTTAATATATGCCTTACGTATGTAGTACTTTAAATTTGTATATTCAATAAAAAAATTAACAGTGGATTTTTTTTCAAAGAGAGATAAATACATTTCAAAATAACAATACTGTTAGGTTATAAACAATATTATGAAGATTAATCACAGACATTTGTTAATGAATGGGCGAGTTTTGACTGGGTTTTGTGTATACATGTAAATCACTAAGGAGATTTTATACATTTCATACCCTAAATGGCATAAAATTAAAAAAAAAGATAAATGTCAAGTACCCTATCATAAATAACTATTCTATTGATACTGATATCACTGCGTTATACGTCTGCGGTTGGCTGAACATGTGATCACTTTATTATATCAGATAGTACAGGATCTAAATAAACGTGTCCGCTGTGAACTCGTTTATACGAAGAAATGATCTCAGTTCAGCCGTCCATTGAGACGTGGCACAGCAATACACCTTGTTCAAAATGCATCAACCTACCGAGTTAGAAGCACACTGGAATGTACTGATTATGAAATCTACACAACTAAAATATATTGCAAATATCAACAACGATAAATCTGTTTATTGCACTGGTTATATTGTAAAGTACCCATTCAAATAAATAAATAATGCATTAAATGTAAATATATTAAACGCAATAATCTGTTAAAAAGAATATATTGAAAAAAATGAAAAAGATTCCTTACATGCTAATTAACTGAAATAATAATAATATATCTGACATAAGACATATTATTTTGTTTGACTAAATACTTCTATCACAACACATCCACATAGTTAATACATTTTTACTTCCTCTTATATGAATCATTTTAAAAAGGTTATAGGAAGTTTTCTCGCCTTGAAACAGTGCTGCGTAAGTGTAAACTTTATTTGAGTTTTGAATTTGGTAGAATTATGATGGTGATGTTTTTATTTAATTAAATTAATAGGCTCTCTCACACCGTCCAAATAGCCCCAAGAGATAGCTTTGAATGATTGGACCACCACTTTCACCAAAACTCATTAGAATGTCTAGAACATATTTACCAATTAACTGTTATGACAATAATAGTTACAAATTAATGTACCATAAAAAATAGTTTTGTTGTCAAAATAGTTGCAAATATAAAAATTAAACCGTTTAAATACTCACCTTACTGATAGAAATAGTAAAAAGCAAACAATACGAAGAAATTTCACCAAAAAACCTTTTTGCCACAATTCGTCATAGAAAGATTCTTAATGATTTGTTAACTTTCGATATTGAAACAATTAACGATAT
>JWHW01025777.1:108963-121299 GCA_000931545.1 Papilio glaucus | reverse complement strand
GTGTCTGGTCAGCTCGTCAGACCGGGCAAACCGCCACTCGCAGCCTTCCCACGAACACTTGTATGGCTTCTCACCTGTAACCGCAAATACGGACTATATTACAATTTTAAACGAAAATTTTACAAATATGTAATTCGCTCAAACTTTATAAAGAAATCAAACTCTCGGAAACACTACATTCTTGTCTTAAATATAGTATATTAAATATAGTATAAGTCAGTAAGGCAAAATTGTCGGTAATGGAAGTTATTGACGAACGTATGTGATTATCAGTGATTGAATACTTAATGAAAATGGACGTATTGTTGAGGTTAAACCAATTAAGGTGCGCCTTAATATCCTTAAAATAAAAAATCAATATATCTAGTTTTCCGCTAGGTTAGATTATGGCCGTGAGTGAACGACTAAATATAGACCTGACGACGAACGGCTGAATAGACCAATAGTCCTTAAATATAACAAACTATTAATTTCTATAGGTTTCTCTCCACCGAGAAAGTTTAGAAAAATCTGAATGTGCCAGCGACCAGGACGCTGTTAACGGGGCTATGCTCTATGCATTATGAAATCTCATTAGCTCATATATTGACAAGGGCATACGTCCAGTGCTACATACCGAGAAAATTGTTCGCAAGGTGGAGTAAATGCCATGTTGAATGTCTACTGCATGCAGCCTTCTAATTCTTAATTCGATTGGTTCGAAAGCATCATGAGTAAACAAGTGATGCAATATGGTTCTGGCGCAATTCCATTAAATTAACAAGACATAATAATTTAATTAAGACGAAAGAGGAATAACAGAATGCCATCAGCGATTCGTCGAGCCTGACCAGAAGGGATATGTCGCACCAATAATGGTCGTTGCAATATTTTACTATCTCAGCAACGGAGTTGTTCTTGTCACAATGATATTCTACCAAGACCTAAGTACAGCCAATCATTCCCGAGGAGGGTTGGTAAAAACTATAGCTGAAACCTACACAGTATGGTTAGTTTTTTATATGGCAAACGAACAAGCACTCGATATTGATGGTTTTAGCAAATGTGTAGCAAACCTTTAAGTATCTGTAACAATGCAAAGTATGCTTAGAAATGGAATTGAGTTTTTGTAGAGTTGTTCAGAAGTAAACTTCGACTCTACGTCGAATTTTTATGGTCGTGGCGTACGTTTTCTGACTTACATTCATCGGAATTTCATTATGATGTAATAAGCTAATTTCATATTAATAAGTGTTTATTAAATATTTTGTACCGACTCTGAACACAACCTTGTCCGAAACTATCGTGTTAACACGTGTTTTGGTTTCCTTCAAACTCCCCTCCCGCATGTATCGCCCGACTATCACATTTTTATTTCGTGGTATTTTTAACTCAGATGCGGCGCGGCGTTTTATTTACGAGATGAAATGAAATGAGAGCGCAGTAGCTAACCTCATAAACGTAGTTCCTACAATCGATGAAAAGTGACAACATGCAAACATTTTGATTTGGTTGTTTTTTCACAGAAATGCGGACTTTTGATTAATTTCAATGTAAAAGATTGTAATTGAAAAGATTCAAATTACGGTACTTAAGTCTCCAAGATTTTTAAACATATTACTAGCTGATCCGGCAAACATTGTTTTACCATGTGTAAATTATTTTTAGTGAATATTCTTGTAGTCAAATAAAAATAATTTATTGTAAGTATGTGATCTATGACTGAAAAAGGAATGGAGTCCTGAGAACGATGACGGATTTAAAAAAGGGGGTTGGTGGTCGAAGGCTAAAAATTTAGACGTATGTATTTTCCATTCCTATAGGCAGGAAGTCGTTGGATGGGGTGCAGCAGTGTACTAATATAGACTGATGATGATGATGATGATTTTTCAATGACAAACAATAAAAAATTAAAATGAAAAATCACAAGACTAAATTAATCTAATATATTGCAATATTATTTCGAAAACACTTTAAATAGACGACTAAAATAGCTAATCGGACACGTATACGATCGCAAATCGCGATACAAATAAATAGCACAAAGTCAGTCGCTTATTGTAAATGGATTTAAAATTAACTTCTATTGTAACCTTGTGGTAGGATAAACTATTGCATTGCAATTCCGATTCACAGAAGGACCGACAGCTAAGCTAAACACATTACGCAGTAAAATTCTATAGTGTATTGTAAATGCTCATTAAATTTCACGAATGCTACCGTATGTACCGATTTTTAAATTGTATACCTGGGGCGGATAACGTTTTTGCAAATATATTAAAGAAGGATGGTCTTTCAAATAATCAACGTTGTTCGAAGATATTACCAATGCTCTCAAATCTGAGGGAAAATATTATTAAGTTATGAAAATATTTCATCACAAAGAAATATCAGTTTTATAACAATATTTCTTTTAAATATAAAGTGTATATGAACGAAACGAGTCTTTCTCGTTTCGAAATTACAGATGTGCACATCTTTATGCACATCTGTAAACCACGACATCTGAAGGAAATGTATAAAAAACGTAAAGAAACAGTACGGAAATCAGTTGTATCCTCCACCAATTCTCCAAAAACTATAGAAACGCAGTAGATTGTTGTACAAGTGTCAATAGTTTTCAATTGGCACAATTAATTCGATTCATATTGTGGAGATTATAAAAATATTAAGCTCTGTTTATTGGGAATTCACGATGTTGACCCGTTTTAAAATAATTCATATATCTGCTCGATCGTGTGTTTGCTTACCGATGTGATAGGATGGAATCTGTTAATGTAATTTTGACCCACTTCTCTCCTACACATTACCTAAGAATAATATAATTCAAAACATTTTTCAACGATTTTATGCTTTATCTTTCTGAATATAAACTAGGATTTTAAGTAAGGTAAAGATTTACATTTTAAGAATTTATAAATAAGGCTCTAGCGGCAAAGATTAGCCGCAATGATGAATAATGCAAGGTAGTGAAGTATGTGTACAAGGTCGGGTTGCAGCCTGATGATCAGCGACAGGGTCTCATGCTAAATCAATGGCGTGTGACAGTGCAAGTTATCCATACCCGCAATGTTACACATAGATTGATGTAGGGTGAGTTTCCAATTACCACAATGCAAGTACGAAGATGTTTCACACTTGAAGAGGTTTACAAGATGTTAGAAAAGTCTGTCAGTAACTAGAAACGTCGGTTTTGATTGTATGTGACCAAGTCGCATGTGGTACTTTGTACTCTTACCAGTATGCGTCCTCTTATGCGCCTTGAGATGCGAGCTTTTAGTATACACTTTATCGCAGGCGGGGAACTCGCAGCGATGGACGCGTCGGCGCGGGTCCGGTGCGGGCGCAGGGGTGGCGGCCTGGCGGGCTACCGGCGCCCTCCGAGTCGGAGCCGGGCACACCGGTTCTTCTGAAACCAACAACGGAATGGTAAGACTAGTCGTAGTATCCTAAGTGTAAATTAAATATTTGCTGTCGCACAGGACGAAGTAGCGTTGGTACACTTCCCGCAGGATCGACTAACGACATAGTGTAGGTTACAACACCCATAAGACCGATAAGATCTGTCATCTTTATGGCGATTCATGGGGAAAAAGCTCAAAGAGAGCGATCTGTGATCGAGCGTCTATCATTTTTATTAAAAATATACTTTGTAAAAATATTTTAAAGTTTTTTTTGTATATTTTTTTAAATACTGTTATTATTTTATTATTATTTCCTAACTTTCTTGCAAATATTCCCTTTTCCTTCAAAACACTGCTCTTACAGTATACCAGGGTAATAACCTGGTTCATTGAACATTGTGGAATGCAATGTATTTCAACAAACTTTATTTAAGTATTTTGAAAATAATTCTAGCAATGCGGTACAAGAACAAAACAGAAGTAAAAGAGATGTAACTTTTATTCTATTGGTGGGACACATTTAATTTATATTTATACTGTAGAATAGAAATAGTCGCCGTAACCGAAGTCGGTCAGAATATAATTAATTAAACTGTTAATATAGTAAGAGTAAGAGCCGTTAGTGCTTAAACATACGAATAATAATCTTTTAACGAATATTAAATGCACTGAAACATGAAATGCGTACTCTACGTAACTAGGAATACGGATCTCTTAGTTATGTCTATCTCTCAAATTAAAAATAATTCGATTTTTGTCATATAACATACATTCCTGGATGGAATATATTTTGGTATATTCAGAAAAAATTTTCATAGTTTCTACAAACCAATTTATTCCAATACGTACGGGGCTTCTCTTGGTAAAGATTAGATTTAAGAACATCACCCTATTATTACAAATAATAATAAATAAATTTTTTCAAGAATATAACACAAACACCCAGTAACCGAATAACCTAAAAAAGTTTGACCTAGTGGCATTGCAACGTATGTGTACAAGCATTTTAAAGTTTCATACGAGCATATGAACGAAACCTTCACTCACTTTAAAAAGTGTTGTTTGTGAATTCTAAAATGCAAATAAAAATACAATTTTTGAACGATAAAGTGTATAAGTGAAATATGAGCGACTGGAATCTAGGGCAATTCAAAATTCGCACGAACAGTAAATTGCTGGATAATAGTAGTTATGTGTAAAAATTCGGGCACATTTATTAACCTATATAGAAAACATTCACACAAAATTTTAAAACAGTAATAAACTTTTTGTAACATCATTGTTACGGTCGAATATCGTCTATTGTCGGATCTACCACCTTGTCCTTGTAGACCTACCCGCGCACAATCCTAATAAACTTCAATATTACACGGTAGTCATAAAAAGTGTAACCTGTGTTTGATCTGAATGTAGTTTCAAATTTTACTTATTACAAGCATTTGTTTGCTTGTTCGCTCTTTCTTCTTTATAATTTATGTCAAAGAAAAGCTTTAATTGCGACATTACGTAGAATACATCTGTTCAATGCAAATAAATAAGTCCCAAAAACGTTGCCCTCTTAAATTTACTAAGGGCACCTAATTGACACCAATACACCGTCTAAACTTAACTTTCTTTGAATTGTTTACTTCATAACATATTTTCCAGTATCCAATTGGTAATGAAATAGTTCGTTGAATCATTGTTATGTGTTCTAAAACATGTTATAGAGATGAGCTTGCGTTGTATAACTTTGCTAGGACCGCATAAATTTTTTAATAGTGCTAACATGGTGCTCGACAAGCGTCCTAGTTTGTTCAAAGTGGGCGGAGGGGGGTAATTGGGCGTCATCCTATATTGTTTCACTAGCTGTTCCCGCGACTTCATCCAATAAAATGTGTTTTCATCGCGAAAAATTAATAAAAAGTTTATTTTTATTTAGTTGCTACAACCATGTGCAATATCATTTACGGCGGCGCGTGATTTTAATCATAATTCCGTGGATTATCTAGTTGATTCTGTTGGACCTTGGTTCTTTTGTGCAAATTAAATTAGTCTTAGTTTTTCCTAATAACATCAGATATTAAATTAGTAAAAGTTCTATCAAAATCCAGAGAGAGATTAGTCAGAACAGACTAACAAAAATTTTATTTGTCCCTATACCTACTCTGTACTCATTTTATACGGTCGGTAAAATCGATTTTCGTCTCCCAAGTCGATCCATCATCCGTAATTTCAATCGTCACTTCCTTCTTAAGCATGTCACCTTGCGTGAAGCAATTCGTCCATCACTTCTTAGGCCTGCCGCCTACCCTCATATTCAGGACCAAAACTCTAATTGTTGTCCCATTGTTTCCTCCTCGTAACATTCCCATATATGCTAACCTTTCACTTCTTAATCGTCTACTCTAAGCCGAAGATTTTTTAAATTATTCTTCACTAGCTGTTGCCCGCGACTTCGTCCGCGTAGGATCAAATAAAAATAGCTATAATTTATAATGGTATTCTGTGAATTGACCAACATATAACGATAAGTGTCAAGTAAGGAGGAAAAAATTCCACGATATGCCATAAGCTATTCTGGTGTGCGCTGCAAAAACCGTTAGAGTTACAAATATATATATTGTATAATGGAAATGTTTACCTTAAATAGCCCTACAAAAACTCCCGTGACAGCATATATCTATCTTCTATGTGTAAGCCATTATTGCTAAAATAGTGAACCATCTATTAATTATAACGGAACGAAGCTTTCCGGGCCAGCTTAGCTATTCATATTTAGCTTATTGTACACAATGTTTATATTTTATAATGAATTTTAGAATGCACGTTTTCAATCAAGAACAGTGACACGGAAACCGATACAGATACCGTCACCATCACCACCACGACCACCATCATCATCACCAATGGCACCACCGTCACCACCACTAACCCTACCAAAAATCGTCTAATGCGGTTAAAGATGTTATCAGTTCAATAAGCATGTTGCTGACGCATGTTGCGCGTGTCGATCTCGCGAACCTATAAGATCTAACGCAGCTAAGAAGTTTACACTTCGATAAAGTAAAAAATTATTATATTTTTTTATTATTTTAGTGCCGTTGCAGGTAGCGGGTGGCGCTTTCGATACAGCGACGCGTAATTTTGTTCACAATTTAGAGGATTGTAATTTTTTGCGCCGAACGCTAATTCTTTTGCTTAAATTAAATTTTTAATATAATAATAAACAGACAGACACACAGACAGACAAAAATTCAAAAAATTGCATTTTCGTTATAAGTACCGGATCTACATCATGTGTATTTGGTATGGAAATTTTATTTTTATATTACATACAGACACTTCACTTTTATTTTTCTGTATAGATTATATATATTTTTTATTGTATGTAAATCATCAACATAATTTTGTTGTGATTTTAAATTAAATGTCGTTACGTAAGGTATCGATCTATCGATATTTAAAGATATATACCTCTGTGAAAAACAAAATCAAATACGTACGGGAACCGTACATTTTTCCGAGATAGAAACTAGCCTATGTGCTATTTTAGACTATAATCTATCTCTGTGCCGAATTTCATCCAGATCCGTTTAGCCGTTTCGGTGTGAAAGAGTAACAAACATCCATCCAAACTTTTGCATTTATAATATTAGTTATCTTAATATATATAAATCTCGTGTCACAATGTTTGTCCTCAATGGACTTCTAAACCACTTAACCGATTATAATAAAATTCGCACACCATGTGCAGTTCGATCTAACTTAAAAGATAGCATAGTTTTATCTCGACTTTTATAGTGCTACGGCGTGCCGTGCGAAGCCGGGGCGGTCCACTAGTTATTATATATATTTTATACCAGATTAGTGACATACTAAAGAAGGGCTATATAAGTAGTACACGTAACCGAAGAGAATGTATGATGAATGTAGATGTATGGATGTAGACAAAGCGAGAGAGGTGTGCCAGTATCGCACCAAAATTCCGCGGGACAAAAATCTGTTATCTCTGTTTACCCTTCTGGGTTACGGGCGTGAGTTCATATTTTTTTATATTTATAAAATTGTAAGTAACGATTACATGTAATTTACCGATGTTAAGATACATCGATTACATAAAAGAATTGAACAATACGCCTAATAAATTCTAAGATTGGTTTGCGATATGAGAAAATATCTGACTCCATTTAATACAAGGGAATAACGCACTGCTCTAAAAGGTCGACCGTCTGTCTGTTGTAATATCGATTGTAAGAAGTTTACTGATACGTCAACCGTCTCGGAGTGTGAGCTTAGATAAAAATGTGTAGTAGCAGTGACATTTTACGAAAAATTACAAAACACTACTGACGCTATATACCGATATATAAATATTTGCATCAGCGTGTGTTTGTCACAACAAAAAGGGGATATTACCGATAATAGTGTATGTACAACATGGCGGAACTCGTGTCATGCGGCACAATTGGCTATTAATAAACGGATATCTCGGAATCACTGAATCAACTCACTGGAGTATACATAAAAACAAGTAATTTATAGGTAACATAGTCATTATAATATAAATCAGCTATTTGGCAAGACTATTATTTATATTACCAGTATTTGCGAAATTAAATCCTTACTGTCAAAAATCAACAAACTATGATTCATTCATTCATTTCTCAACAAATTTAATTCATTCATCAACAAACTACAACACAATGCAATAATCAATAGCTTCATTGATTTTGCAAAAGTATCAGTGATGAGAGGTTTTTGCCTTCTACTGGATAAGAGGATTATGAAAATGAATTTGTGTTCTAACCTCTGGGTTCATCAGAATCGCTCTGAGGTTCAGTCTTCACCACGGTGACGGTGAAAACCCTCTGGGAGGGTGACGACTGCGGCGTTGGAGGGGAGGCGGTTGCCGACCTTGCCCACTCCTCTTCCTGAGCCGGCTCGCGACGCTTTCCCCGGGGCTCCTCCCTGAGGTACCGCTCCATTTCGTAGCATGTCTGAAAGTCATTTGAAAATTTTCTAAAATTTTACACGATTTTATCTACATGTCTAAGCCGATGTTCTTGTAATTTATGTTTTAACAAAATTAATAAATAATTAGACAATTTTTTGTCAAATAATTTAAAAGTAATGTAAAGTAATGATAATATAAACAAGTATTAAGTAATGGTACCTAAAAGAAACATTTATTTATAAATGCACTGCTAAAAATAAAAATAAATACTTTGTTTATTTCTTTATTATAAGTACGTCACGTCATCTAGAAATCTGGAGACAAATCTTAGCCAATACCAATAGATAGGATAATATAATAAAATACGAAAGTAGGTGTAGTGACGACTTGTATAGAGTCTACAAAAAAGATGACCTATCTTTGCATAAGTTTAGTATTACATAGTATATGTACATACCTTATATATATGTATAAATTATGGAATTGTTTTCAAATTAGGACGCGTCAGGTTTTACAATACAAATAATACTCAATTCGCAAATAACTGGGCTGTTTGATATATTCAATTCAATTATACCTTTAGTTTGCAAAGCCAAAGAAATGTTCATTCGCTGAAATAACTATTGATTTACTGTCTGCTTTACTTTAGAATAATTATAAAAAACTACGACTACAACGCACTAGCATTGCGCAAACCGTGTGTACAGGGCAAGTTTTAAAGGTATAAAATGCAATAAAAAATCGCGTAGCATAGCAGAAGTTTTATTATAACATCTAATTATTTATATATAGATAGAAAGACATTCAATTATTTACATATAGATACCATTATATACCACAAGTATTAACAAGCAAAACGAGTTACATCCTCTACGTTTCTTTTAACTAGATGGCTGTAACACGACGACGATGCTAAACTTGTACATCCTCGAGCGCCATGGGGACCTATTGGATTTTAAAGATGGTAAAAATAAAAAGGGGTTATATGACATTTTTATTTTTAGAGGTTGAAAAGAAGAAAGGATATTTACGATTTTTTTGACTTCGGCTTGTTGAAATCGTCTGATTATGTTATCACGTTATCCTTGAACTATTTCCTTTAAACTAAAAAAAAATTGACCGCGGTCGAGGATGTGCAGGTGACGGTTTTTTTTGACAAGTTTGTGACCCCTCCACCCCTTTGCTTTGCGCTTATATCATCATATTATTGAAATGCAAACTTATCAGCAGCAGCAGATTGGTTCTTAATAGGGTCGAAGGTACCACCCATATGTAAATTTAACGCGCTCGAGGATGTGCCGAAATCCCGCTTCGCCCCTACTAATGAATGGATATATGGACTACATTCTAAATCTTAAAAAAATAAGGATTCCAGTCAGGATATTTGACTTACTTTCTACTACAATACATAAGTGCATTGTACCGTATTACTTCAAGACAAGGTAACTACGAGTAGAGATGGTTAAAGTTAGCTTTCAGTTCGTTTTAAACTTTCCTATGAATATTCAAGCCACTCTGAGACTTAATTATTATAGCAACGAGAACTCTACTTTATCGCTTATTGCCTACCAAGACTGTTAATATAAACTCATTTCCTCGCAAGTGAATAGAGACGTTTATTGGTGACTAGATTTTTCACCATGAGATTTAAATTTTCCGTATTTATTTGTTTCGCAAAAAAATTGTAGACATGAACAAATTTTGCGACAAGTTTTATACATCATTATATTGATAAACTATTGTTTTCTATATTCATCTCAGTTTTTATAGATAATTATTTTTTATATATTTAATAGAACACAAAGCTCTGCGTACTACGCTCACGTTTCCATACAAGTTCAATGCCCTGCTTCAAGGTTATAAGTTATACAAAGGTACAGGGCACAACGCCTCTCTAAACCTCACTTAACGGTACATTCTATAGTTAACAAAGTTAGGGACTGAGTTTATTAAGTGAACATAAACAGTCTTTACTACGTTGGCAGATGATCGATATTCATTTGGCAGGAGTATTTTATCTATAAATCCGTATCATATGTAGTTCCAAAGATGAAAGTTATTATTTATTACGGCTCATGAGATTTAAAATTTGATTTTGTTCTGTCGATTCTTTTTTGATATAGGTTGTACGAGTATTTTAAACACACTTGTAATACTAATCATATTTAACAAGAATTATCAACAATAATTTTATTTGACTTGTCATAATCATATAAGAGGATTTCTCGAAGCCATTTTCATGTCATTTTATGAGTGCATTTTATGTTTCGACCATCGTTTTGATGAAGATCGTTATACAAATTATTTAAAATATAGCGAAACAAAGGCTAGCGAATGACCAATTAAAGCTGGGTATATTGACTTTGGTACGGAATGTCGATACGAACATACTTATGTTGCTCTGCAAAAATTAACCAGATGCTTACAAATAAATATATTTTTTTATAATCTATGCACATAAAAATGCTGTTCGTTAGTGCTCGCAGCAATTGAGAGCAACTCAATTTTTGAAAATTTTATCTTTTTTGTACTATTCAGAAAGCGTTTTTAAAATGAAAATTTAAATTAAAAGTTGCTTCGAGAATTCAGAGATTTTTTATGGAGAAAATTTAATGTCAATTCCCCATAGGATTCTTTTGAAGTAAAAAAAAAAACAAAAACAAAAACAAAAGAGCGTACCTAACAATAAGAACAACGGTGAGGAGTATTTTCTGTTTTGTTCGTCTTTGTCGTAAAACGTTTTTGAAAGCCATCACTATACATTACATTCTTAAAGTATGTCGGACTAGTGAGAAACTGCGAACTACGAACAATTAAATTTATCAAACAGTGGCATGCCATGGCATGTCATTTCTAAAATTGAATTCCGCTAAAAAGATTTAGCTTCGAAATAATTTTAATTATAAGGCGCAATCTGATATGCGTCCATGTAAATAGATGTAAATACATATTCGAATTCAAAATTCCTCAATGATGCTTTTCTATTGCTATACTTTTATCCTGATTCGATATATGAATACGTATAACAAATACGATAACGATTCGATATTTCCGACCTAGATCGCTGCCAGTTTTGATACTGTCTTTTCTCAGAGCTCTCGTCACATATGGTCGCCATACATAGCCAACATTTCTCGACGCGCTTGGCTGACTTTCACAACTACTGACGTTTCGCAGTTTTCTCGTATTTTTCCACGCTCAACAGAAAAACTCATTGTCACTGTATCCGCCTACATATATGTAGATTAATTCATACGATGACAGATCTCACTAGTGACTAGATGGCTGCTGTATAAGTGAAACGAAAACTTTACTTGTACACATTATCACAATTCCATAACGTAGCTCATTATTTAATTTTGTAATGTAACCTTTATTCCATATCTTTCCACAAGGCGACGTTGCATGATACGATCTTGTACTACTAAAATAATTTACACTTAATATCAAATATTTAAGTCACGATAGCGAGCGGTTACTCTACATTTAAAATTGCTGATCAGGAATCGATTTATGATAATAGTATCAGTAAAACAACTATGGTTATGATAGTATTAAATTCCAATATTTAAATAAATAAAAATGTGCATCTTCACCCTTTTTAGACATTAAATATGCTGTCGTTTAACATTGTATTATTATCGCAACATTAAAATGTTATTCGGAAATCATAATTTTTTATTTTAATTTGTTATGCTAATATGTGACACAAAAGTCGTAAACAGAGTACATGTAGTTAGATCATCTGTATAATTTGATCTCAAATAATAAGCGACACAATTTATAATTGTGTAATAAAAATATCTGTGTTAAGATTTATGTGTGAAAGAAGTAAGAGTATAAAGGTATATTTTTAGATATATATATCTAAATATATACCTTTATATGTAGATGTCAGAAATTTCAGAAGGGTAATATTTAGATGCTTATTTAAAAAAATAAATATGCGCTCACGCCCGTAACCAAGAGGGGTAGGCAGAGATCATGGATTTCCATTTGGCGCGATCCTGGCACACC
>JWHW01025777.1:94386-108936 GCA_000931545.1 Papilio glaucus | reverse complement strand
ACTAGCATGCTTTTCCTGCCAAACCCAGCTCTCACTACCATACATTAAAGTGGGGGACTAGTACAGCATTGTGTATTGCCAGACGAGTCTTCATAGACACATTCTGACTCCTCACTACTATACCTATAGCCCCATTCGTTTTATTTGCTTATTTTATGTAGGTAAAATATTCAACTAAAGGCTTCACAAATAACCTTACAAAACGGCCTGGTACTATTTCTTGTTAAGACTGGCATTTTGTCGTGTTCCGTATGATGGGAAATGTTATAAAATCAAAACTCTAAAATATCTTAGTTCAGTATTTAGAGCCGGCTATCAGGATATAATTTACTTTACATCCACCATTTAAATAAACTATCAGAAGACTAGGTTAGGTAGGACCACGGCGGTTATTATAAATAATACTGTGTACTGACTTGTGTGACGTCGGACGCTAGTTAAATTATTGCTGTAGAGATACGTCCAACCCATATCATGAATTTGTGAAATACCAAAATGGTGTCGCTTAGATGCATCACTTACCATTACTAGAAAGTTCTATAATATTTCGACTTTTATTCATTAAAGAAATATGTAAACGTTTAAATGGTTTTAGCATTGAAACGTTGTACCCTAAGATAATACATCAGTGATCTCACCGGCTGTCAACCACGACGTTTTTAGTGCTAAAACGATTTTAGCGAAAAGAGGCCGCGCCATTGAGGGCACTTAGAAACCGCTTGTACTACAAATTGTTAGCAACACTGAGCGCTAAGCAGTCGATAATTTAACAGCTGCTTGCGTAAACTAAACTAGTAATACAAAAATACGTAAACCGCAACCAGGGCGTCGATTTATATTTATTAATAAACTATTACATCTTTTTATATTTTTATGACAATAGCTTATATTAAAACTATAAGGAAAGCTTCTATTTTACACAATTAGTATTCATCGATTCTTGTATTCACATTATAAAAGAATACAGAGAAACTTTGTCTTCTAAATATCAATCGCAAACTTTATTTGTCAACTTTAGGTATTCAGTTACAATAACATGCGAATTGTTAAAGATACGTCGCCTTAAACAATCCAAGGGCAAAAGAAGATTAAGGTCGGAGTTGTATTTACAGGAATTTTGAAAGTTGCCTCGTTGTACCTGTTTTACTGTTGCAATTACTGCTAACCTACTTAATATTTCTTTATTTTGAGTACGATGAATTCTCAGGCGCAATATATTCGAAATGTCACTGTCACACACTACAAATGTCACGTGTTATGACTAATGCAAGTGAATCTACATACTGGGCCTGTGCTACGTCCTTAAACACAACACTTTTAGTAATGATGCCATAGCGCAAAGAGTGATGAGCTACTGTAACGATTGTCGGCCAAAGATTTTTTTTTAATTAAAAGAAAATCAAGCTTTTGAATTTAGTAATTTACAAAAAACAAGGCTCCAAAAACCACTAGTGAGAGACAAACATTTGAAGTGATAGGTGTAACCACTGGATCATAACACATCGATAGTATCCAGAAGAGATGCCTTCACGTAGAAAAAGGTGAGAAAGAATGGAAGAGTAAAGACTAGTGACTACTCATAAACTAACTAACAAACCAGAGTGGCGCGGTAAACCATAGTGGGCCATGGCCTACAACAACAAAAGTCCCCACTCTCTCCGATCCTGAGCCATTTCTCGCCAGATTTGAATTTGATCAGTCCGTGTTATTAGCTTGAGTTGGTCCAATTAGGTTAAACAGCGTGAGATTTTTAATGCCAACAATCGTTTTAAATATTGTCATAGCATGTTATGAGGTGTCAAAAATATTAATGTAAAGTTCAACCAATACAAAACAACAACGCAATGTTTGTCAGTCAAACTGTACGTACGTAAATTTAAAACAAAATAAATTTAAATTATTTTCAACTCTTCGTAGCACGGTACGAAAAAATTAATAAAAGCATTGAACGTCAAGCTCTACGATTGAATATACGTCACTTCCGGGCAAGAAATGGGCACCTAATATTAATGGAATTCGAAAACAATTTCGTCCTCGGTAACAGTTCGAGTTAAGGTTGTTAAACGAAGTAGTACTCTCATCCAATCCATTTTGCTCTGAACAGTGGATCATTGCTATTTTGACGTTGTTATTAAATTTTTGCTCGTTACGCAAAAAACTTTAAATGAATCTCAACTAAACAGTGGAGTAAAGCCCCTTTCGAACAATTTGTCAGATTTTTTACCTGAAGTTCCATGAATGTAAGTTTAGATGAGATTACATTGGAAAATGGCCACGCTTTTTATATTGCGTCTCGTACCTGATTTAAATATTATTATTATTTTATGGAAGAAGGTGGCAAACGAGCAAGCAGATCACCTGATGATAAGTGAGCGCTACCCATAAACATCCGCAACAAGCAAACGTGTTGCAGATGCGTTGCCTACCTTAAATGGACAGAGGAGGGCATAGGCAGGAATAAGGATATTTCCTTTCCCCGTTAACCCCCTCCCCGTCCAATCCTCTTCCCGTTCCCAACCTATCCTTATGAGAAAAGGGTGAGAAGGGGAAGAGGACTGAAATTAGGCCTCCGGCACCTCACTCATCAGACGAAACGCAGAGTACTTCTACTTCACGCCTGTTTTCTGTGAGGTCGTGGTATTTCACCGGTCGAGCCGGCCCATTCGTGCAACAGATGTTATTGCGGGCTCTACCACTGTTAAATTTATACATTTATACCCTGACCCGATAAAATTCGTTCCAACTTAGGATCAATGTATTAATACCATTAATTTTGTACTGATTGCTGGATGGGTTGCACACGGGTTTATTGCCATTATTAAATCATCTTAGGCTACATATATGTACATTACGGCATTATTTCAATTGATAGGCATGTTATTTAACTTTCGCACTTTATTAAAAGTTCGCACAATGATTGTAAAAATTACCCTGGAATCAGCCTTCTCAGTATTGTGTGAAAACTTTATGCTAAGGTACTGATTGAAAGTGTGATGAAAGAAACAGAAGAAAGAATGTGGGATGCGCCAGTGGGTTTTAGGAAAGAAATGGGTTGCATGGATCAGATCTTTTCTTTACGTATGATCACAGGAAAGTTTTTGGCTGTAAAGTAAAAAGTTTTCTGCGCCTTCGTAGATTTGGAAAAGGCATACAATAAAGTTAAAAGAGACGATCTATGGTCAAACTTGGTTGCGTTTGGATTGAGCAGTGATCTAATACAAGTGTTAAAATATCTTTATAAAAATTCTACTGCTTGTGTTAGGACTAGCAGAGCCTACTCAGACTGGTGCAGCATCAATAAACGTGTAAGACAAGGCTTTAGCATCCCCATAGCTGTTCAATCTCTTTATGGGTGATTGTTTGAAAGCTTTGAAAGACGTAGATTGTGGATTAAAGATGGGTGAGTTAGGTGTAAAATGTCTCTTGCTCGCCGATGACCAGATCGTGTTTGCGTCATCGGCGGAGGACTTACAATTTATGATGAATGTAATGAATGATTCATTGGAAGGTAGAGGTATGAAGATGAATGTTACATGAAGTGGAACAGGTGGAAGAGTCTGTGTATTTAGGATGTATGTTCAGTAAAATGATTATATACACGACCTCCAACGAACTATAGGCAAAGTAATGCACACAGTAGTGCACACAGCATGTGTCTGTGAAGGCTTGTCTGGCAATACACAATGCTGTACTAGTCCCCTTTTTAATGTATGGAAGTGGAGCTGGGTTTAGCAGAAAAAGCATGTTAGTAGAGTTAATGCCGTTGCGATGCGAACCTCAAGAAGTATGTTAGGAATGACGTTGAATAATAAAAAAATGTAGCTTAAAAGAGGACGTTAATACTAGAATTGAGATAGACATGCTTCGCTGGTTCGGGCACGTCGAAAGGATGAATGAAGAGAGTAACGAAACAAATTTATGTTGTCAAAGTGAATGGCAGTGTTGGCAGGAGACGTCCAAAGAGAACTTATATCGATCAGATAAGTGACATACTAAAGAAGGGCGATATAAGGAGTACCCGTAACCGATGAGCATGTGTGTATGCGTAGATGTATGGATATAGAATAACCGAGAGAGGTGTGGGTGATGCGCGCCAAATGGAAATTCATAATCTCCGCCTGCACCTCTGGGTTAGAGGTTTATTATTTGAAATTTTAGTATTTACAAGATTAAAAACAAAAAGATGCCAATAACCTTAGTGTACCACTACACTATAATATCGTGTAAACACCCAGGTTTACTCAATCTTACTGTAGAATATAAAACTGCTTAAGTTTTATAGACTTCTTTTTTGCATCTCTGCAATATTTTCCCTCTTCCGTATGCACATGTTCATATATATTGCTTTCTATGAGTGTAAAAATACCAAATTATGGAATAGAAGATAATAACGAACGGATATACATATGTAAATAAAAAAACGCTAATCTTGAATTCTTAAATCGCTATTTAGAAGTCAATACTTTATTTATTTTTTAAATCAAATTAACGTTTGTTCATGTGCATTTGGATAAATAGCTATTTAACGGCGACACAGTTGCTTTTAACTAAATTACCTAACTTTTTTACGGTTTACGGTGATTCTTGCAAAACGAAATAAAAAATTAACATAAATTAAGAATATCACGCCACACAGAGTTTAATTGACAGAATAATAGTCGTCAGAGAAGTTCGAGTGAATATCGCGTAAAAGATGCCGTTAATACTATAAGAGCAAGATAAAAAAGGTTTTAAATAAAATGCGTTGCGTCATACGGACGAACCAACTTTGTATTATTATGGTATTTCTGTCCGTGAGTCATCAATGAAGCTTGCTCGTGTACTCACGTTTAGGGTTTAGACAATCGAGATACCGAATACAAAAATATGTATGAACTCCTTTTTTCATATTAGAAAGAAGTAAACGAAAACAAATTTTAATCAAGTTAATAATTAAATAAATGAATTCGCATTTTGGTTTAAAATATTTAACGAGAAAAAAATCAAAAAAAGTAATAAGCTTAATCTTGGGGCATTCTAAATTATAATTCTCAAGATGTAGTATTCTAATTATTTTTACTGTACATTTTTTTTACAAATCTTTTCATTTATAAATAAACCACGTCCATAATTCCAGCACCACCCAGCACCGTTTTTGTGCGCCCAGCGGACGTTGCAAATCAGTATGCAAATCGTAGCATTAAATAGAAAATATGCAACGCTCGTATTCTCTTAGTGGCAGCCCTGGCAAGCAAACGACCGTCGCCGGGTCTCAGGCAGTCGCTGCGGCACACGATTACACGTCCCATTCACATGTTACAGCCCGCATACGTCGCCCGTTATCCGCCCCACTCCCCACTATAGCTACAATAAAACCAAGCTAAAGAATTGCTTCCTCCTGGCTATAGTAACAATTAGAAGTGACAGCCCTGTCATAGAATTGCCACTCATCTATCGTTTATTTGTTTAAAAGGTTTTTATCTCTTTCCTTTCTCTTTTTATCTTTAAAAAAATCTTTGGTTGAACCCGCTCATAACAAGCAAGCCCACGTCCACATGCTAGACACCCTTCGTTGGTTCTACTTATATCTAAATATTTGTACTTTTATTTTGTACAAACCGGAAGTTTTAGTTTGTACAAACCTCTGACGCGTTTCACACTTGTGTTTATTGTAAAAGAACGACGTAGGCCAGAAAAGGTGACGATACCGCAGGGAGGTATGTCAACGCCTTTACATCGTCACCCACTTACACGGCTCAGTCAGACAAGGCCGATAATGCATTTCGTGAGATAAAAATCTCAAGTAGATTTACTCAGATTCCGTGAAATATAAACAAAGGGATTCTTCCGTGACCAAACAATAAGTAATCATAAACATTTAAAAAATTAATAAATAATATAGAAATTTTATGTAAAATGCTACATATGTATGTAATTTGTAGTAGGCACTTTTTTTACCTTGGTTTTTAATATTTTTGTTACAATTATGAATCTCTTAATATTTGTAGATTAATGTGAAAATTTAAGGCCCAAATTGTTTTAAATCACTCACTCAGTCCCTAACCGAGGGAGTGTTTTTAAGTGAACGTAAACAACTGACTGACGAGACGCCATGGCTATTCTACATGGCGACCGTTAGACGGCACTGGTTGCGTCGAGTCTTAATGTAGCAGAGCTCCTAAGATCGTCTTCTGTAATGTAAATCTTACTGATAACAAATAAAACATTATAAAAGATCGAACATGGTTCGATACCGACGTGACATAATCCGCGGTACGACATCTACAACCAACCTTATATGCTATTATAAAAACAAAATAAAAATCGTAAATATTCAAGTCAAGAAAATACTTTTGATCTTAAATTTAACAAGAGGAGTAGTAATGTAATTAGCTAAAAGAAATATATGCTAGTGTTATAAAAATGTAAATTATTCAGACTAGTAGTTGAGGCACTGATTGCGGTACACTCGCATCCGATAACCTGGCAGCGTGCCAATTAGTTTACACATAATCACTCCACTATATCTTGAGATAGAAAATCACACGCGCGCAGGTCAAAACTATGTAAATTTTTTATAAGAGGAAGATAACTTGTACATCGGTGGTAAATTGCGTTTCCATATCTCCTCAGTATTAACATTACTAAGGCTATATTTCCAGAGTATACAATTTTTATTCTTACGTAATTAAAGTTAACATAAATTTTTTCACTCTCTCTTTTATGTAAAACGTATTAACTGACCGTAAAATGACGCTACCAAATTAATATTTTAATCCTATGACAAAAACGGAGGGGTTGGTTTCTAAGATTATTTTATCTAAGTCTCTAAGAGTCTTTAGATGAAATATATACAAAAACGCTTAATGACTACAATCTGATGGCGTATGGTGTACGTTTTCCGAAAAGTTCTAATTTGTCAACAGATATCATTTACTAAATCAAGCATTTGCTTTAGTTTTTTCTAACGCTTTCAGACACAATAGTGTTTCTTAAACAGTTTTTACATGAATAAATTACTGAGCTGCCGTTTATACTATCTCAGTGAAACATTATTGTTTTTAAATAGCTTTCTATCCTAATTGGCTTTCTATACGGGAAACAAACTCAAGTGACACTACAATAAGCGTAGTTAGGGTTAGCGAGGCTGCGCATTCGTATTTTATTGTTATAAACAAGGTTTTCTTGTAATTTCGTCCACTTAATGTTCAATTATTTCACAAGATATAATATTTTCAGACCTATGTAATAAAGAGTTCAGTTTCTTCTCTAGCCGCAACTTGGTTAAAGTAAGAAACCTATTCCGGATTATTGAAATTAAAATTAATAAAAGATTCCTTTTTTGTAAACATCGATAGTGCGATGTTCAATACGGAGCACCGGGGCACGTAATATGACAATCCTACGTGCCTCTGGCACTAGGGATTGTCATATTACTTTAAGCTTCCAAGATTAAAATTGTAAAGCAATCTACATTTGATTGGTTTCGACTACGCTTAAAAGAAAATGTTAACTTTTAGTTTTTATTCGACCAGTTGGTTGTGTTTCTTTTTTTGAAGTTCGCTTTTCTTTGAAGTTCAATTCAAACTTGATAAAGACTACGATTTGCTTTAACTAAACGAAAAACCATTCAATTGAAATAATGAAAAGTCTTCTGCAGTTGTTTAGAATTTTACTATTCAGTTGAATGAAATTTATAATTGCTTTATGCATTTCCAATTTACAGACAGACCTGTACAAAACGGTGGAATATTTAAATAGTTTAAATATTGTGTGAGATATGTTTCTTTTTTAATTATAATTACATACTAGGACTCATACCAAGTAAAGAGGGAGTCTACAAAGGATGGATTTTAGCTTAGTAGTAAGACCAACAGCAGTCATAAAGATCGTTTGGGAACGTTTTCTAAATGCTATATGGAATAAATAAACAGTCTACGAAGACACACCTACATACTTATTTTATACTCTACTGTTATAGCTAATTCTTTTTGGTTCTTATGAAAGAACAAATTACGAAAGTTGCGCGGAAAATTAGAAAATTTACTGACGATTTAAACTTCGCGCGTTTGTCAGTTCGAGCGTACTTTTGGATAAATATAAATGTAATAGAAAAAAAGAAAATGCCACAGAATTTTGTTATTTTGAAAATTTCATTGGGAATCTTTGTATATAAATTTTTAACAAACGAATTGTCATGTATTTGTAAAACGATTTCGTTTAAATAAAAATGCACGGCTAGCGAAACCTCGGAGCATAACTAGTTTTCCAATAAAAATATGATGAGTAATATATAAATAAATAAATGCACAATAACATCCGCATTTTATATTATTGGCATTGACAATCGGTCTTTTAAAGATCGAGTGGGCACAAACATGGCGGCCAACGTCTCATCCGTTTCGAAGCCCACGCCTACACGTCCACGGCATAGCTGAATTTTCCGCCAATTGCGCCGACGCTAAAAATAATACTATAGACTCTCGAGCAAATAGCATTAAGGTTATTGTACAATTGCAAACCAAAGTTATTTACGTTTGTCTATGACCACGTGCTCTACGACTATTCCTGACTGGTTAACAAAATGTTTTTTTGCGGTGTTTTATGTTAAGGAATCCTTCAGAAAATGATTTATCTATAAGTGATAAGACACTATAGTTTAATTTAATAATTAAAACTTTTACTGGACTTACTTTCTAGGTTATACGGTTTCATTCTTTACATTAAATTATATGAAAACAATTTAACTAATGCATTCAACTAAAAAAAATGAATAATTCAATGGAAAATATAATTTCGCTGAACCTTTATAAATTTTACACAGTCATGCGAAATATAAGGTCGTCGGCTCGAATAAAAAAATAAAACCGCACGACGAGTGACAATAACTTGAATTATTCTATAAAATAAATGCATTTTATGCAATCCTTTAAAAGAGGCTAACAGCACTAACAGCTTCGTGTTCTTGAATTAAATAAGATCGCACGTTGAAATGCAATTAAACAGATTATTTGAAAAAGGGCGGCAAACTCAACTATGGACATAGCAAACAATTATCAAGGCGTACTTTCCATCCCGGGAATTCAATTTGGCGTGATCTGTCCTTTGTGAAATGGTAGCGGCTAATTGCATTGGAGCTGCGGACCTAGATTCGATTCCTCAATGTTTAAACTCGTCAGCGATCGAATGAGCGCAAATAGAAGCGAAAATCGTCCGTTGTTGGAAAGTAATTAACCAGGCAAGATATTTAAAGGGATTTACACACTATTGAGTGTATTTTACAGGAACTTGAATAACATTGTAAATTAATTTTATGAAGTATTCTCGCTTTAAGTTAGTTATTACCAAACCAATGAAGATCTAAATCTGACAAGGAGTATGCATATGCAGGGCTTAACGTTTGCCGTCTTGTACTTAGTATCTCCCATACAGTCTCACTAAATTGCGCATTCTTAAAATTACAAAACGTATTAAAAGTAAGCTGTTTTTTGCGCCTGTCGGTAAAATCTACAATAATATGTGACTTTAAAATACATTTTAATTTCTTAGAACCGCTTGTTACATTTTTTACAAACAGATAGCATATTTCGACCTCACTACCAAAAAACAGATTAACAAACGATCTTTGCCGTCTAAAACCACTTTACAAAATATAAATGAACTTAAAAATAATACATTGAAAAATTGGTTTTTTAAATATATAAGAACAGTATAATAATTGAACTAATAACAAGCTTCATGTTATTAATCGAATAACTAGGAAATAACTTTATAGGATTATTTTCTTGTGTGTGTTTAACTTATACTGTAGGTAATAGTGAAGTTTATACCCAGTTTAAATTGCAAGATATTTTACTACACTGTAAATGTTACTTCGTTATAAGCATTATGAAAATGTTGCCCGTTTTTACGGAACTAACTTGGGTCATGCTCTCCGCCTGTCAGTAAACTGCAGTACGGAGGCGCGTGAGTGCACTCAATTTGTGTCATATACGGCGGAATTGATCAAAGCGAACATTGCTTCTGCTGCGAAAAGTAATTTAAATTTATCATATTGAATTTTATCAGGTACTTTAGTCTAAAAAATAAAATATAGATATATATTTTGTAAAGTGGGCTTACCTATGCTGTTTCGTCCAGTATGTGACTGATTCCAGATCTCTTTGGCACCATTGTCCATCCCTTGTACAAACAAAGTGGTCTACCAATTGTTACCTGAATAGTCCTTAAGATTGAAGACGATCTTTGTGGCGATCCCTCGAAGATCCTAAGTCCAACTATAAACGTCTTTTAGATAAAGATAATGATCGCCATGATGATGATTATGACAATCATCGCCGAGTTGATTTATACAGTCCCGTTATTGCTACATTAGGCATCCGGCTTCCAAATAGAGATACTGTCTTGTGCTTATAGCTCATAGATACAAGTCGAATTAAGAGCGATCAATTCAAGGGATTTGCAATGGTTGACTTTTTTAAAATTATGTACAGTAAATATAATGACGAAATGATGACCAAAAAGGGGTTTAACGTTTTTTCTACGGTTTCTAGTTTCCTGCGACGCAACCCTAGAACGTATTGTTGACGCTGACCTAACATGATTCCATTTTATTTTATAAAGCGATTTGTTTCACTCGTTAATGTTCTTCGGTCTACTTCACACGAATTATATTTTGATTACAATCGCGCAAGTTTGCTAAAAACAAAGGAAATAGTGTAAATAAAGGGGTGGCCATCACGGCGCAGTGTGTGCTACTTTCTGTTTTTCACTTTAATTTCATTAATGTTAACGATGAAATGAAATGATGAAAAAAATGTTATTGTATTTTTGTTTCTAACTTAGATAGACTGTTAATATCTTAACCTTAACGCTGTGACCTAATTATTTGCCAGCATTTTGTTGAAATAGATATCCATATTATAAGGCTCTAGATGAAATTAAGAAAAAAAATCACAATATACTGCGGTGCAAATAAGTAGTAGTATCAGATTATATCAACTTTAGATAAATGTGAATTTTAAAAATAGTTATTTATTTATTTACTATAACCAGCAATATTCGAAGAGGTCGAACCTTTTCGTGTTTTTTCGTTCACTTAAACTTAAACTAAGAGACGCCATGACGTCAAAATTTCGTAGAAAATCATAACTGTCGGTTTTCATAGAAGCGCTTGCAAGTAATTAAGTTTTCTTTATGAATCCTATTATATAGATAGTAAATGTTTTTTTTTTTAATTTGATGTATGATCTAATATATATTTTTTTAATTTCATCACGTGAGATGTCTTTAATATTTGCATAAGAATTGATGTTCGTTTTTATAACACCAATTTGACAACTGTACCATCGAGCTTTTAATAGTAGATGGTATCGTAATACAATCGTATTAGTAGCGAGAGAAGTGCTACGGGCGTGAATGGTTATTATTATGATCAATCAGATATCTACCATTAATCATACTTAGCAAGGACTTAGTTAGGCCACCACCAGTGTAATTTTTAAATCATTTAACTTACAGCAAATTGTTTAAAGTCGTTACAACAACCTTTATTGATGTTTGCAGAGAATCTAATTCGATTTCGCTTAACACGTTTAAGGCGAGAGCTGTGCAATGTTCAAAATGCGCAACATGTTAGGCGGTGGGGCCCAACTTCCTTTATAAAGAGGCCAGTAAATCAAGTTCCGTGAATGATATCAACTACTTTTAAATTTATCCTTCATCATATCCTTTAATTACATATAAGTTGACACAATTTATGGCCCCTCCTGACGTTGATCTCATTGTGGACGTCGCTTCAATCACAGAAACTCATGATATTATTTAAATAAAAAAAAAACGAAAATAATAATCAATATTTTATAAAATAATAACAAGCGGGTCACCATATATTATGTGACCACCGCTGAATTGTAACAATCACGATAGTTAAGGATACGTGGCTGGCTTTCTCGTGTGAAAGAAGGCATCTTACACAAAAGACGGAACGCAAAATATCAAAACTTCAACTTCACGCCCTTGTTGTTCTTGATGGTTGGTAGTTTTCTAATCGAAACCTCCAATTAGGGCAAAAGTAACTGCAGTTACTTTATCACTGTTGACTGATAATCATCTGGTTTATAACTGAAGTGAATGAGGTATTGTAATAAACTTGGTGTCGATGCATTGTTGTATCTCTATTCTGACGCCACTACGATTGATATTAAACTTATAAAATAATAACTGCATTGTTTAAGTGAGTCACGGCAGTTGAATGAATGTTGCGTTGCATTGATTTTTATAAAGTGCTAGCAAGCTAGACTTTTCACGGGTAGCAATGTATTTTTTCATAGTGTAACCTTCATTGTGAATCACACCGTCTGCTGGTGAACAGTATGAAAATTCGTTAGTACTTTTAGAGTTTATCGCGTTGCGACAGACGGACGCGTCGAGGAGACTTTGTTTTATTAACGTACTAGGTGGTGCCCGCGGATTCACACGCATTTATCTGTCATTTTCCACGCTTAATATTTGTGTAAGATGATTCCGTGTACAATGTCTTAGTACCATGTGTTAAAATGTTGTTATTGTCAAATCATGAAACATTGACAACAACCGATATTGTTAATGAAGGTCTTCTGTACCTCGGGAACGGTGTTATTTTAGTGATAAAAAGTAAGTACCCAAGTTATTACCGTAGCCCTGACAATCTTTGTGCGAAATTTCATGATTTAAGGAGTTAAAGCGTAACAATCAAACTCACATTAATAATATTAGTTAGGATAGATAGTTACCATGAGCAGCGCGGGAAGTTCTGCGCATAGCTTGTACTCATACTTTGGTAAGAAAATGACATGGATTTAACTTCTATGTACCTTGGTTCTCAGACAGCAGGTACTATGCAATAAGCAGATCTCCAAAACCATTACATCCATGTATCCAATTAGAATATCCATTAAGATGACATTGTGCTCCATAATCTATAGTCGTCGTAACAACCAACGACATAGATGATGATTTTATAAATTCTCTTATATTTTAGCGTCTCGTCAAAAAAACATAATAAATTTCAATAATAAGTTAACGAATTCATTTAACTGGATGGTGCAAGCCTACAGCAGTGGACGACTGAAGGCGTAAAAGGAAGGAAGGAATAAAAGATTACTAACAAAAAGTGGTACATTTTAGTATACTGTACTAAAATGTACCACATTTTGTTACGTTTTGTTTTTATGTTACTATAACTGGCCTTGATTTACAGTCGTATGTTACTACTCATATTTACGATAGTGATAATTATATTGAGATGAAATAATTAACAACAATGTAAGCAAAACAAAGATTTTGTCATACACCTTGTGTTCTGTATCTGTAATTAGCAAGTAGAAACTCTTAATAGTTTCTGATAGTGTGTATAAGACAAGGAGTGCTCTATGTTCCATGTTTACGCTTCTCATTTGGTGCATGGTTAGTCATGACTGTTACTCATCGCCATCTCTTGTGTACAAGGATAATATACATAGTTACACACACAATAGCACTCTTGTATTGTGGTTGCGTGATAATTGCTCCGGCTATTTTACCGTAATAAGGCTATGGAATGCTGTACGGAGTGGCGCTAGAATAGATTGTGTTTATATTTTAACACTTTATAACGTACCGTAGTTACAAGAGAATACTTTGTATGATTTATATTTTTTGTGGTAATTACGTATTTTCAACTGCGCAACACAATTTAAGCAATTGATCGCTGAATTTCAACGACTCACGATACGCGCAAATAACTGTGATTCTCCAAACCTTACTAACTTGTCCGCTCCATAATCGATTTCGCGATTTCAAAATGAGTTTTTGCAGTTTCCGAAATGTAAGGAAAATCGCTTAAATTACATTATTTACATAATCCACTACCTAACGAAAAATGTTTTTAAATGTACTCGATTAATTACACTTTCAAATAACTGTGTGTGTTCCCTTTTTATTTTCTGTTGGGCGCTGTCCACTGAGCGGAAGTGAGCAGGGTCGACCGGTACGTTCCTAGAGGAGCACTCCGCCTCGAGATTGCCAGCCAGACATTCGCCCCAGACAGCCAGCATGGCTGGTGTCTTGTTTGAGCTTAAGAGCGGCGATATCGTGGTATACGTGTCGCCTTTAAGTAATTTGGGAAATATAAATGGGATGGCTTTAAATTATTGAGTGTTGAATTCCACCTTTAGTTCCTTAGAGCGGCTATGCGTGCTTTCGGCTCACGTTTCAGATTGCCTAGCCGCTTTTGATGCGATACGGATGGTTATTCATCACTGGAGGATGCCTTGAACAGTCCTCGATGGTAGTTTGGACATGACTTGTGAGAGTTCCGATTGCGACGTTCATATCTTGTTCATCAATTAGTTGATCGGGGATGGAATCTAATTGCGGCCAGCTAATGTTTTGGAACTTAGCACTGAGTTAGTGCCAGACCACGTTAGTCTTCGTTTGGGGCGAGGCTGGTGCTTTTATTTCGCGTAGGATGAGATTGATTAGAATGATGTGAAGCGAAGTAGAACCAATTAAACGTAAAAGTAAATTTATTAAAATAAAACAACAACAAAC